>VWZI01023234.1:48474-62497 GCA_013396835.1 Psilopogon haemacephalus | reverse complement strand
ATCCGCCTTGGGTTCTCTTGAGCAACTTAAAAATTAAAAAGGGAAAAAAAAAAAACAAACATTGAAAGAGTTGATTATGCAGGCACAATGTTAACGGAAGGTCAGGCAGGGACTTCTTCATGTAGCTGTCAGAAATACTCTTCCCTCCAGAAGTACAACGACTCGCCGGGGCTCAGCCATAGGGCAGATGCCACCAGAAAGCATGGGAAGGTCCCCCAGTTGTCCCCCCCACCATCATCCACCACATGTTGAGGTTCTGTGAGAGTGACTCTGAGAATTTAATTCTGCTTTAACTTTTCCTAAGTTAATCATTTATGAAGATGGGCAGCTCTGCACAGCTGGCAGCCTTCTGCAAGCACAGCACAGGGAGCTGGCTTTCCCCAAATGCTCCCAGAATGGCAGATTACTTCACAGGAGGTTTCTAAAACAGGCCAGGAACTGCCCAGGTTTGACAAATACCTGCATTGGTACCAGAACTACTTGGCTTGGTGGTTTTTTTTTTCTCCTGCTGAAGTTAAAAGCCACACTACAAACATCTGCTGCACAGAGAAAAGGTCACTGTAGCCTCTCCCGAGGATGGCACCCACTAGTCACCTCCTGCATAGCTCCAACCCACCCTCCAAAGCACCTTCTCTTACTCTGCCTTTCGTGGGCTAACATTTCCTCCCAGTAACAAGTGAGATCTCAACTATCAAGCCAAAAAAATCATAGCAAGCTGCAGTTTCAAACCCAAATCACCAGGTTCTGCCGGGACTCAGCTGTGACTTGCCCCAACGGACCACCTCCAGAGCCCACCACTGCCCATTAGCAACCTCTAACACTGGAAAGCTGAAGGACTGAGGTGTTCCCCCCAGCAGCATGTAAGTTTGGGTCTTGTGGGCATGCAGAGGATTCGCTTCCTAAAGCACACTCACTGCACAAGTCTCCAGGCTTGCTCAAAATGACAATTTTTGACAGCACAAGAGGGCTGCCAGGGGTGTGCTTCCACTCCAGCTGCACTGGGACCTGCTGGGAACAGCTACAGTTCTGAAATGCAAGCCCAGCTCTACGACAAACCAGCTTTTTTTTTATTTTTTTTTTTTTTCTCCCCCAAAGTGTTTGCTAATGTGGCAAGAGCAGCAGATAAAATCCAGCCCAGCTCCACACTGTCTGTGACCAGAGAGAAGAAACCACCCCAGCAATCAGCACTTCCCAGCTCAAAATGTCTCCGACTCAAGAAGTGGGTTTTTGGTTTTTGTTTTTTTTCCCCTGCAATTATTTCAGCATTCTTGGGGCCACTTCTCCCCTCTCTCTCTCTTTCTTTCTCTCTCCAGATAAAATAACAAGTTTTGCAGACTTGTTGCTGCAGTAACCAGAGGGTGATGGCTCCAGTACAAAGGGAGCAGTGTTCTAAGTGGGACATGCCCCACGACGCCGTGCTGGGCTGTGGCATCCTATCGCAGGCGCGGGGCTGGAGCATCCCCACCCTCATTGCTGCCTCCTTCCCTAAAAAGTTGGAATACCAGGAGGATGCCCCTTGCTCCTGGAGCCACACCATGGCACAGCAGTTTCCTTCCATCACCATGGACAAAAGAGTGTCAGAACAATTTCATGGGATGTCTTTTAACTTCTGCCACCGCAGCTCTCTGCAAAGTGGCATGGCCATGCAGTGCTGCTGTGCACGGCCTTGCAGTGCAGCTGTGCATGGCCTTGCAGTGCTGGTCCCATGGATACACAGAAGTGTCACCAACTGCAGTTATTTCCCTGCTTAGTAGCGCTCCTGAGCAACCACAGAATGACAGACAGGGGTTGGAAGGGACCTCTGGAGATCAACCCCGCTGCCAAAGCAGGTTCACCTTGGGCAGATCACACAGGTGGGTTTTGAAAGCCTCCACAACTTCTATAGGAAGCCTGTTCCAGTGCTCTGTCACTTTCAAAGATGAGATTTTTTTATCTTACATTGAGGTGGAACTTTCTGTGTTGCAGTTTGTGTCCATTGCTCCTTATCCTACACCGAGCATCCAAGTACCCTCTCCTTGGAGACTGCAGTCATCATCTGCTAACACAGAGGAAGTATCTCAAAGGCTCTGCTGTATTTCTGTTTATCACTCTTTGAAAGCATCAGACTATAGCAAACTAATCATAGAGTCACAGAATGTTATGAGTTGGAAGGAATCTTTAAAGGTCATCCAACCCACCTGCAGTCACCAAAGACATCTGCAACTAGAGCAGGCTGCCTAGAGCCCATAAAAACCTACCCTGCAATGGACCTGATCTCTCTGGGCAACCTGGGACAGTGTCTCACCAGCCCTTAGTGCAAAAGTTCTGCTATCCTTCAAGGGCTCCTTTGGCTCTGGCACGGCCACCAAAGCAGGTTCACCATTCTGCCCACCAAGGCAGGTTACAGCACAAGGGCCATGGCAAAATAAACACAAATCTCCAGGGAAAAGGAAGGAGAAGGAATGGACACCACAGGGAGCTCCCAGGTGACACAGAGGTAGAACTAAAAGGTCAGGCCACAAACACACCAGACGTGTGCTGGCAAATCCCAGAAACCAAAGTCCTCAATAGCAGCAACAAAAGATGGGTGAATGATACTGGTGGTGGAAAACAGAATCTGGGGGCAGCTTTTTTTGTACTACATGCACATCGCTGAGCCACCAGGACAGGTCATGCCATGCTCATGCACAGGGCTCTTGTTAACTGCAGGTGGCTTGTCAGGGCTGTAACCAATGGCTCAGGTCAGGAGCGGCCACAGTGTTCATCAGCACCCAGAACCAGATGCTAAGCTACTGAAGGGAAGCTGGACAGACTGATGTGGATTCCCAGAAAGCTTCTTCGAGGCTTCCAGTTATTTTTAAAGTGATATGAAGGCTGCAGGTCTCCAGGGGAAGCAGCTGCAATCGATAGCCCAAAGGAGACAGAGCAAAAAGAGGTCCTCACAGATCATGACCCAGAAATGGGAACAGAAGAGAACTCAGCCTGGACTGGCCACCAGCCATGCCCTCCTCCTGCCTGCTCCTTCACCAAGACTGGTGTCATTGATGGAATTAAGCAGCTCTAAATTAACAGTTGGACTCAATGGTCCAAAAGGTCTTTTTCAACCTAAAGGATTCTTATGATTCTAACCTACAACATCCAAGTGGCAAAACACAGGCTGGACCTACCTGCTCTACCATCTTCTACAGGCATACATTCAATCAAGAAAAAAAAAAAAAAACAACAACAATTTTGGGGCCAAAGAGATGCTAAGGTAGCAATAATGAGGCAGGCAAGAGACAGATCAGCACAAGCACTGTGTTCCTGGAGAAATGCTGAAGGATTTGGTGTCAAGCTTTTTTCCTGAAAGCAAAGCAGCTTTTCAGGCAGACAAGGCTGCTGTGCTGGTCGGTGACAACCCTGCCTTGAAGAAATTCTTTGCTTTTTGAAGGCATTTCACTTCCTACACACACAGAGCCGCGGAGAAGTTTACATTTCTCCCTGCGAAATCAAATACTTCATAAACCAAACTAAAATTCAGGCTGCGGAGTCCAAACGTTCACTCAAACCCACAGCTCTGTTTTGGTTACATCTGTCCTGCTGGCTCGCTGTCCAGAAATCTCTCATTAAACACCAGCGTGAATGCTTTTATTTTACTTTTGATTTTTATTTCGGGGTTTATTTTATTTCCATGAAAGCATCAAGCACACGTTCAAGGGCACTAAGCAAAAGCCACCCGACGAGTCAGGCTTTTCAGAGGCACCTCGGTTCAGCAGATAGCCATCGGTTACGTAAGAGAAGCAGGAGACAAGAGACACTCTGGTCCCATCCTTGCAAAGAAAGCCACTCTGTTTGGCCTTTATGCTCTGGGGAACAGGGGAGTATTTGCTTCTAATTAATTTGGGTCTTCGGAGGGACAGCAGCTCCTTCCCTTTGAACGAGAGGAGCGAACAATGTGATTGATTGTTTCACGCCGTTTTGTTCTCCGGCAAGAAAGGAGCCCACCAGCTAGGGGAGAGGGGCAGGAAATCATTACGGAGGAAGCAATCAGAGCTGCCAGCCAAACGCTGGTGGATTTCTGTCATTCAGAGAATCACAGAATCATAAAATGGCTTGTGTTGGAAGGGACTTGAAAGATCACCTAGCTCCGAACTCCCCGCCACAGGCAGGGACACTTCCCACCAGCTCAGTTCCTCAAGGTCTTGTCCAACTTAGCCACAGGCAGGGACATCTCCCACCAGCCCAGTTCCTCAAGGTCTTGTCCAACTTAGCCACAGGCAGGGACATCTCCCACCAGCCCAGTTCCTCAAGGTCTTGTCCAACTTAGCCACAGGCAGGGACATCTCCCACCAGCCCAGTTCCTCAAGGTCTTGTCCAACTTAGCCACAGGCAGGGACATCTCCCACCAGCCCAGTTCCTCAAGGTCTTGTCCAACTTAGCCACAGGCAGGGACATCTCCCACCAGCCCAGTTCCTCAAGGTCTTGTCCAACTTAGCCACAGGCAGGGACATCTCCCACCAGCCCAGTTCCTCAAGGTCTTGTCCAACTTAGCCACAGGCAGGGACATCTCCCACCAGCCCATGTTCCTCAGTGCCTTGTCCAACCTAGCCAGAGGCAGGGACACCTCCCACCAGCCCACGTTCCTTGTCCAGCCTAGCCACAGGCAGGGACACCTCCCACAAGCCTACATTCCTTGTCCAACCTTGCCTTGGACACCCTCAGGAAGAGGACAGATAGAGAATTTAATTTCAAATCTATATGGATAGATGCATTGGTGCTGGTCAGGCCACACCTTGAGTGCTGTGTCCAGTTCTGGGCTCCTCAATTTAAGAAAGATGTTGAGGGGCTTAAACATGTCCAGAGAAGGACATCAGGGCTGGGGAGGGGGCTGAGCACAGCCCTGTGAGGAGAGGCTGAGGGAGCTGGGGGTGTGCAGCCTGCAGAAGAGAACCTGAAGGGAGGTTGTGGCCAGCTGGGGTTGGGCTCTTCTCCCAGGCAGAACAAGAGAACACAGCCTCAAGCTGTGCCAGGGCAGGTTTAGGCTGGACATTAGGAAGAAAATCTTCAAGGAAAGAGAGATTGGCATTGGAATGGGCTGCCCAGGGAGGTGGTTGAGTCCCCATCCCTCGAGGTGTTTAACAGGAGGCTGCATGAGGCACTTAGTGCCATGGCTTAGTTAACTAAAAGGACCAAGTGATAGGTCAAAGTCAATGATCCTAGAGGTCTCTTCAAACCTGGTTAATTCTGTGACTCTGTGGATGCTGCAGCTGGCAACAAGTGGTCCAGAAGGGAAAATACTCTGGGGTTTCTAGCTGCAGAAGCAACCTCAAAGCTGGAGTCCACCTTTAGAGGAAAGAGGGAATTATCAGTGCCCTCCAGCTCTAGGCTTTGAGCCATGCTGCAGCCATGTCCCCTCCTTGTCCCTAAAATGAACTACCTGTTTCAGAGGTCCATTATAATGCCTTCTGGCTGAGCCCACAATGTTCTCTGTGACACCAGGACAGCTGCACATCCCACCCACGGTGCTTAGGAGATGCTGAGCTCACACCACTCCCATTGACCCACATCAGTGACGGGTGACAAGTTGCTCAGGCACGTGCCCAGGGTCTGGCAGCACTGGGAATTGCCAGCCACACACCCAGCTCCAGTATTCACTTATTTCCTTAGTTCCTGACAATCCAAACACCAAATGATTCATGAAAAACCAAATCCCACCAGCCTGTGGTCTTCTCTTGACCATTTGCTGCATATAAACTTCAACATACTCCTGGGGGTAAGAAACAGCTATTCCACAGAATAGTTTAGCTTGGAAGGGACCCCAAAGATCATTCAATTCTAACCCCCTGCCACAGGCAAGGACACCTCCCACTAGAACAGGTCACTCAGGGCCTCATCCAGGCTGGTCCTGAACATCTCCAGGGAGGTTGTGGAGCACAAAATCACAGAATCACAGAATGTAATGTCACCACCCTCACTACAAAGAACTTCTTCCTAACGTCCAGATTCAATCTCCTCTCTGCCAGTTCAAACCCCTTACCCCTTGTCCTGCCATTACAAGACCTTGTCAATAGTTCATTACAAGACCTTGGCAATAGTCCTTCCCCAGCCTTCCTGTAGGTCCCCTTCAGATAGTGGAAGGCCACCACAACGTCTGCTTTAGGAATGGGATTTTGAGATACAGAAAAATCCGAGTGACTGATCCTTCCTCCAGGGTTAACACCTACAGAACCCCAACGAGACACCACCAGCCCTTGGTCCACCACAACAGCTCCAACCTCACCTCCACCTGCTCCACCCCCAGTCGCCACACACGCAAGCTGGCGAAGAATCCTCCGCTCTGCCCAGGCTGAGAAGTTTCTTCTCAAACAGCAAGTCCCTCACAAACATTTTTATCCCATTAGCCTATTTTCCACTGGCAGTGGGACTATCCCAAAAATAGCATCCCTGCCGTGGCCTCGGCATCACCGAGCGTCTGCTGCCTACGTAAACCTGTACCACAGAGGACACAGGCACGCACGACTGGACAGATATGTGATACAGCCCCAACTGGGATAGTTTACGTTTCACAAAGAGCACGTTTATAACCACCAACTGGAATGCAGAGATTTGATTTGTGACCTATTTATAGAGGGAGGTAATCTGGAATTAGTATAGGAAAAAATATTACTGCTTTATAAATACTCCTATCTCGCCTTCGCTTCAGATCGCAGCCAGGAGCGAAACATCTGCCAGCCTAAAATTAAACATCTGTGTTTTACGGTGAGGAAACCAGGACTGGAGGTTTTAATGCCAAAAAAGGGCAGAGGCTGCAGGCCCCTGGTGTGGGGCTCTGCCTTCCCTCAGCTGCTCAGCACCACTGGCCCCCATGTTGGGCTGGGTGATGCTGGTGCTGGCTGGTCCCCACTGGCACACAGCGACGCTTCCAGCAGAGGGCTGTTTGACACCCTCAGCAGAAAGACAAAGCAATCCTGCTGAACTGGGCCTCGAGGATGCTGAGGGGACTGGAACATCTCTGGCTGGGAGAGGCTGAGGGACCTGGGGCTGGTCAGCCTGGAGAAGAGCTGCCTGAAAGGGGATCTGATCAATACTCAGCAAGAGATGAAGGGTGGGGTGCAAGAGGATGGAGCTGGAGTCATTTCAGTGGTGCCCAGTGGTAGGAAAAGGGGCAATAGGCACAAATTGGAACCCAGGAGGTTCTGCTTTGACATAAGAAAAAAACACTTTGCTGTGAGGGTGCTGAAGCCCTAGAGCAGGATGTCCAGAGAGGTTGTGGAGTCATCTTCTCTGGAGGGATTCCAAACCAGCCTGGACATTGTGATGCTGGGCAAGCCGTTGTGGGTGACCCTACTTTAGCTGGGGTGGTTGGACTGGATGATCTCCAGAGGTCCCTTCCAAACCCCAACACTCTGATTTTGTGAATAAACAAGGAAGCCTCTCCTGACGCCTTTATCTCCCCAAACCCAGCAGCTCTTTGCCCAGTCACCACACATCCCCAGCCCTCACAGACCACACCACCAGCCCTGCACTCAAAAGCAGTCACTTTGTCCCGGCTGCAATCACCCAGCGTCAGCTGCCACAACTTCCACTGCTGCAGCCCTGGGCCAGGATGCTGCTGGAGCAGCTCATTACAGATTCTGGGTTGTTTCTTGCCCTTCTTTCCTTACTGTCAGGAATCGGGAGGCCAGGAGAGAAAACTATTCTCTCAGCTAATTACCACAACTATTCTATAATGGCTATTTTAGATGAATTTTTAATGAAGTGTGCTCTTGTCAGTTCGGGATTTCATAACTTCCAAGTCCAGCCTTTGCATTCCAGCCATTCAGCCTGGAGAAGAGAAGCTCAGCCTGGAGAAGAGAAGGCTTCGAGGAGACCTTATAGCAGCCTACCAGTATCTGAGGGGGGCCTACAGGAGGGCTGGGGAGGGACTGTTCACAAGGTCTTGTAATGACAGGACGAGGGGGAATGGGTTCAAATTGGCAGAGGGGAGACTTGAACGGGATGTTAGGAAGAAATTCTTCACAGTGCGGGTGGTGAGACACTGGCACAGGTTGCCCAGGGAGGCTGTGGCTGCTCCCTCCCTGGATGTGTTCAAGGCCAGGCTGGATGAGGTCTTGAGTGACCTGATCTAGTGGGAGGTGTCCCTGCCTATGGCACAGGGGGGCTGGAACTGGATGATCTTTAAGGTCTCTTCCAACCTAAACCATTCTATGATTCTATGATTTGCCGCAGAGAAGCTCTCTCCTCTCCCCTGCAAACCGGCGGCAGTAGGGAGGGAGGGTGGACCCCTGCAACAACTTCACTTGTGCCTGTCAAAATTCAATTATCTGCATCTGCTGAGCCGACTTGACGACGTGGTTGAGCGCCGAAAAGCGTCGAGCATCTGCGAGTCCTGCAGAAAGCCACTTCAGAGCAGGCCCACGACGCTGTAATTAACCGGGATAAAAATACTTGGCTTTTGTTTGGCGGTTGCTGGAGTTGTGAGTTCCTCAGATCAGATGCTAAAAATCCTCCTCAAGCCTCTCTCGTGTCCTCAAGGCCCACGTCTCCTCCACGACCAGCCCCACATACAGAGTAAGGGAGGCACTTTGCTGCGATGCTCCCAGCCCGCCCCGGCAACAGGTGAGCATGGGAATGGTGGTGGTGGTGATGCTGTGGCTACTGAACGTGGCCAGAGGCTGCTGAAGCCAGGGCCACTTTTTCCTATATCTCCTCTGCAAGCTACCACTCTGGCTGCCAACATCTAAATCTAAGCATCTCATCAGCCCTCTGTTTAAAACTGGGCTTCTCCTTTCATTTATCTGCAGGCTCAACACCTGCCCTGGTTGACCACACCAGTGTCACCACTGCAGGAGGCACAGCACTTAGGAAGAGCTTCTCTTCACTTCCTCTACCACCACTAAACCCTTGGCCAAGATGATGATGTGCTTCTTGTCTCTCTGATCCCAGCTTTGGACGTTTAGTGTGGCTCTGACTATAAAAAGAGGTGAACAAAAATTGCCCAGGGAGGTTGTGGCTGCTCTATCCATGGAGGTGTTCAAGGCCAGGTTGGATGGGGCCTTGAGAGACCTGCTCTAGTGGGAGGTGTCCCTGCCTATGGCAAGGGCTTGGAACTGGATGATCTTTGAGGTCTTTTCCACCCTAAACCACTCTATGATTCTATGAAAATGAATAAAAAAACCCAGGCCTGGGGTAGGAAGAGGCTTTGTGACCCCCTGGCCTTGGTGGGGTCCTGTTAACCACCTTCCCCTGCCCCACAGAGCCCTGGCCTTGGGGGTAATGCTCAATGGAAGCAAACATCAGCCACCAGCATCCCGATGCACATCGCTGGCATTAGCTCAGTCAAGACTTCAGCAGGGGAATGAAAAAGAAAGGAAAAAGGAGGAAAAAAAAAACAACCCCAAAGCTCTCTGAAATTCAGGGCTTCATCTGCTGCGCTCTTCTTTGGCTCTGTTTTTGTTTTTACAAACGGGGCTCTTGGAAACCTTGGCAATCACTGTTTTAAAGGGCTCCCCCCCTCCCCCAGGCCTTTGTAAGGCTGTCAGGATCTACATGCCAGGAGCAGGATTAGCTGGCTTCTCTCTTCCATCTTATGGTTTTATTATTCTGCACCTTTTGAGGGTACAGTTTATCCCGAGTAATTAAAACACAGTTAGCTGTACAAGTCCAAACCATAATGGAATAGCTTAGGTTTTATTTTTTTATAATCTCTTTTTTTTTTTTGTGTGCCCTCTTTTCCAGGAAGCCTGATACTATAGCTGGCTTATTTAAAACAGGAAACTCCCTGGAAACGTGCTGGTGCAGAAGAGAGATTTTAGCAGAAATGTGGGATACAGGAGCCTTACGGCAGGGCCAGGCAGCACTGTGCTGCTCCTGACCTTCCTCCCTGTACAGCCCCTGCCTGGGCATCATGACACGGTTCAAGTCTTCCCCCTACAGAAACCAAGCAGGAAAACTTTGCTGTGGAATGCCCAGCTCAAGGCTGGATGGCTGCAGCATCTCCTGAAAGCTGCTGCATTTTCACTTTTCCAGCCGGGCTGACTCCTGCGCTGCAAGAATTGGGTCCAGCCCAACAGCTGCTGCCTGCCCCATCCCAGGCTGCTCCTGCCCTCACCTGCTGGATTTATTTTATTCTGTTAGTGCATGAACTGGCCCTGTGATGGTGAAGGAAAGCACCATGTCCAAGGGTAAAATCCCACTGCTCTGAGGAGCAATGCTGAAACAAACCCACATCATTCACTGCCAGCTCTGCAGCAGGGAAGCATAAAGCTAAATAAAAGCAAAGCCAACGTGAGGGAAACCAGCTCAAGATCTGCTCAGGCTGACCCTGACAGCAGCCAGGGCACAGGGCCCTGCTCCTGCCAGCTAGGTGGCCACAGAGGAGACCTTGTCCTCATCCCCTTGTCCTCATCCCCTGATCCCACTCCTACTTGCCCACCCAGTACCAACCGCTGGGAGTTGAAGCACAGCAGAGAGCAGACAGGCTTTTGAGGCTCAATTTGTATAACTGCCTTGTCCACATCCCCTGATCCCACTCCTACTTGCCCACCTGGTACCAACCACTGGGAGATGAAGCACAGCAGAGAGCAGACAGGCTTTTGAGGCTCAATTTGTATAACTGCCTTGTCCACATCCCCTGATCCCACTCCTACTTGCCCACCTGGTACCAACCACTGGGAGATGAAGCACGGCAGAGAGCAGATAGGCTTTTGAGGCTCAATTTCCATAACTGCCTTGTCCACGTCCCCTGATCCCACCCCTCCTTGCCCACCTGGTACCAACTGCTGGGAGCTGAAGCACAGCAGAGAGCAGATAGGCTTTTGAGGCTCATTTTCTACAACTGCCTTGTCCACTTGCCTCAGCAAATGCTTCTAATATTAAAATAGTAACACTGCAAGGAGTGTGCCTCCCCCTTCTGCACATGGCTTGGTGAAAATGCCTGGAAAATATTGCTGCTGCTGCTCACTACCTGGCAGGGGCACACAGCAAGGGGACACCGCACTCCTGCTCTTTGGGATGGGATGGGACAGCATGTAGGGATGAGCCCCTTCTCAATACCAGGGAAAGCCTGGCTTTAGGTAAAGAAATAATGGTGGGATTTGTCCAATCTTTTCCCTTGCTTAAGAATAAAATCCAAAAACCTCTGAGGAAAGCAGAGCAGCTCTTCAGCAAAACCCATCTAAATATTCACAATCTTGGGCAGCAACTTCAGTGCAGAAGCGCAGCAGTGAAAGAGGCTCCAGGAGAGATGCTGCTCAGTGATGGGAAGATGTCCCTCCCTGGGGAGTGTCTGGGGAATCAAAGCTGCTACCACAAACACCTACAGCTCCGACAGAGAGGCCACTGTGCTGAGGTCAAGCCTCTGCATGGGATGCTGCGAGCTGCATCCGTGCAGGCTGTGCAAGCTTCCGTGGTACAGGATGCTGCAGGCTGCCTGATGTGGGATGTGGGCACACCAGCAACCCAGTCAAGCATCTATCCCTCTGGTCCTGAGCTCCTGGCTCTGCCCCCACCCCTGTCCTGCTCCTCAACAGGGTCTGGGCCCTGCAGGGTGCCTGAGGAAGGCCTCCTCTACATGGGAACCAAGGCAGAAGGGGTCTCAATGCTAGGCTCAGCTGGCAGCTTCCAGCTAAGCACCACCAAAGAGAAGCCAACTCCTCTGTCTAAGGCATGCCCAGGGACCCATATCACACAGAAGCAGAACAGTACCAAGAGGCCTCCAAATTGCTCTGCCCTTTATGACAGCAATGTGCTGGGCAAGGCTGGTCCTTCTGGCAGTGGGCATAGAAGTCTTTCTTCTTTTTTCAGAATTCCTAATTCATACCTAGAAAAATTATTTATTTGATGTTTTTCTCCTCTCCTACAAATGCCCTAAGTTCAGCAGTTTCTATACTCTGAATGGTCAGAGGAATGTGCCCTCACCTGGCTGGAGACTGACTCCCAGACTGGCTACTTAGCCCCCTGCAGGCTGCCAAGAGGTGACAATTCTCTTCCCATGGACAACCATGGCTCTCAGAGGACCCATGGCAGGTGAGCTCAGCCACTGCCATGGCACAGTGTCACCACAGCATGGCTCATGCCATCACCTGGCTACTTGTTGACAGCCTCAGCCAAAAAGCTCAGGGCCATGGCAGGTAACACAGCCTCTCTTATCTCCAGAGCCTCTCCACTGGGGACACAGCCCATGAGTGACAGCACAGGACACCTTTTCATGCCATACCCTGGCACCAGCACTGAGCCCACCACGTGCACCACTTCCCATTCCGTGCTACGTGAACAATCAAACGAAGCCCCTGAAGACGAAAGCCTGAAGAACAAGCCTGTGCTGGCTGAGGGACCAACAAAGCACTGAAGGAGAGCAGAAAACCCCAAGAGAGAGTGTCCATTACCAGAGTAGCTTCCCGAGGACTTGATGTACATCTGCCCGTACTGCTCCTCCACCATGGTGTCGTAGGCCTCGTCGTCCTCCTCGTCCTCCTCGTTGTGGTAGGAGGTTGGGCTGTCAGTGGTGGGAATGCTGCTGGCGCCAGGGCTCGTCCGCTCCCCCTGCGAGTACTGCACCTGCTGGACGTTGGGGATGAGGGTGGCCAGGTTGGGCATCCCGTAGTAGGAGACGCGGGAGAGCTTCAGGGCACCGGCGTTTGGGCCGCCACCGCCTGTCCCCTCCCGGGCGCCGGGCTCCAGGGGCCGCTTGCCGGGCAGGCCGGGCAGGGCAGCTGCCTGCAGCTCCAGGTTCTCGTGTTTGACGCGCGTGAGGAGCGGGATGGGCATGGAGGGGGACATGACGTAGGGCGCCGAGGCCGACTGCAGCTGGTTGCAGGGACTCTGCGGCTCCGAGCTGGCATCTTCGATCATGGTGGTCTGAGAGTCACAGTGGGGAGAGCTGACCTTGAACATCAAGTCCGTCCCTTTCTCCACGATGTGCTGGATCTGCAGGAAGCCTGCCGTGTACATCACCACCAGCTGCTCGCTCGCCGCCATGGTCAGCTTCCCGGTGTAGCAGAAGGAGAGGATCTGCTGGAAGCAAGCTGGGGGGACGGTACCCGGCAGCTCGAAGGCATTTTTGCTGTTCCCGCTGAACAAGTCTCGGAAGTAGAGGCTGCTGGCGGCCAGGACCGCCCGGTGAGCCTTGAAGGCTTGGCCCTTCACCACGATGGAGACATCACAGTACAGCCCCAGCAGCCGCTGCTCGTTCAGGCAGCCCAGAACGGTGTTCCCAAAGTTGGGAATCTCTATGTGCAACATCTGCGACATGGCTCAGGATCGGCTGGAGCTCCTCAGACATTCAATGCAGGAGTATCCAAAGTAGGGCACATCTGAAAAAGAAGGGGGGAAAACCCAGAGAAGGCAGGGAGAGAGGCACAGCGTTTTTAGACAGTTCACCACAGCAGGGGAGAAGCAGAGGAACCCAACCTCACCCAACATCAAAGGCTCAAAGCTCGGCTCCCAGAGCCGGTGCGGGAAAGCGATCACTTAACAGACATCACTTATCGGTGCCTTCCAACACGGGTGGAAATGATAGTGGTGGATGGCCAAGGATGTTCCCCCAAAATGCCAGCAGTTTCCTCAAGTTGTAGTCTGCTCAAACCGGCACCACCGATTCATTCCCCTGGGGTTTTGTTACTTTCTGCAGGAAAATCGGCAGGGCGATGGGAGAGGAGGCGAGCAGTACAGCAAAGGTAAAGGCAGTCAGACAGACCTCGGGTAGCATTATATAAGGAACACGACAAGCAGCAGCTATACCCGAAACTACAGAAAAGGTATTTATAAAACACTGTGCCGTTCCCCACCCCCCGCCCCGAAATAAACACAGCATCCTGCCGGAGCCACAGCTCCCAGCAGAAAAAACCACTTTGAAAAGCAATCTTTCCCGTTCGCACCAGCAAGAGGGAGCATTTCAACAGTTAAAGCCCTTCTCAACAGATTTATCCTCCAACAAAACCAGGCTTATCTCCAAATTAAGCCAGATATTTGACCCCCAATAAAACAAACCGACGTGCCGCAGCCAGCCGCCTACCAAGTTGTCTTCTCATTTTTCTCCCCTAAATCCCCAATGGGGCAGGGGGAG
>VWZI01023234.1:9597-21904 GCA_013396835.1 Psilopogon haemacephalus | reverse complement strand
GAGAAATGAAGACATTCAGACTAAACCAAAACACCCTCGACCAAGGCAGGTTTTTTTAATTAAAACTTTGATGTCCTACAAGATTCTTCAAGGTTGTAGTAGCTGCTTCTACATCCATGAGCTAACATCACAAGGAAGGGACCTCTGGGGGGGGTCATCCACTCCAATCCCCCCTGCTGAAGCAGGGTGACCCACAGCAGCTTGTCCAGGATCCCTATGTCCAGGTGTGTTTGGAATCTCTCTAGAGAAGGAGACTTCACAACCTCTCTGGGCTCCAGCAGCCTCAAAGTCCAAGATATCCACTCAGCACATCTGGAGTAAAAGACCTCACTACTTCAAGACATCCTTCCATACAACCTTCACAAAAACACAACGTGGTCCCTCCCCACATTCAGGGGCTTCCAGTGTCTATCTCCAGCTCAACCAGCACCTGTTGGCAGAGGATGAGCAGGACACACAGATGCAGTGCTGAGGGACATGGTTTAGCACCAGACTTGGTGGTGGGATGATGGTCAGACTCTGATCACAGACTGGTTTGAGTTGGAAGGAACCTTAAAGACCTGCCACGGGCAGGGACACCTCCCACTAGATCAGGTTACTCAAAGCCTCATCCTACCTGACCTTGAACAAGTCCATCCACAGCCTCCCTGGGCAACCTGTTCCAGTGTCTCACCACCCTCACTGGAAAGAATTTCTTCCTAATCTTCAGTCTCAATCTGCCCTCTTCCAGTTTAAAGCCATTCCCCCTCATTCTACTACTACAAGCCCTGGTAAAAAGTCTCTCCCCAGCTTTTCTGTAGGTTCCCTTCAGGCATTAAAGGTCTTTTCCAACCAAAATGACTCCGTGATTCTGTGCCACCAAGAGATGCTCAGGGCAGGGCACAGGAAGCACAGGGCAGAGCCAACTCACTCACTGCTGCAATTATCACATCACAACCACACCCTGGGGCACTTTCAGGGTTTTGAGAGTTCTCTGTGCCACCAAATATGGCATTTTGTGTTGGCAGGAGGTACCAACGGTGGCACCCAGCTGAGCACTAGTGTGCTACAAAGATGATGAGGGGATTAGAACATCTCACTTAGGAGGAAAGACTGAGAGAATTGGGTCTTTTTAGTCTGAGAAAAAAGAAGGTTGAGGAAGGGATCTCATAAATGCTTATAGATACCTACAGGTGGGTATCAGGAGGATGGGGCCAGTCTTTTTTCACTGGTGCCCTGTGACAGGACAAGGGGTAAGAGGCACAAGCAGAATCACAGCTTTGAGGCTGCTTCTGCAGCTAGAAACCCCAGAAGATTTCCCATTCTGGACTACTTGTTGCCAGCTGCAGCATCCTCAGAATCAGCTAAGTTGGAAGAGACCTCTAGGATCATCGAGCCCAACCTGTCACCTAACTCTTCTCATTAACTAACCCATGGCACTAAGTGCCTCATGCAGCCTCCTCTTGAACACCTCCAGGGATGGGGACTCAACCACTTCCCCAGACAGCCCATTCCAATGCCAATCTCTCTTGCTGTGAAGAACTTCTTCCTAATACCCAGCCTGAACCTGCCTTGGCACAGCTTGAGGCTGTGTCCTCTTGTTCTGTCCCTGGCTGCCTGGGAGCAGAGCCCAACCCCAACCTGGCTACAACCTCCCTTCAAGTAGCTGCAGAGACACTTGAACGTAGAAAGTTCCATCTAAACACGAGGAGGAACTTCTTTAATTTAAGGGTGACAGAGCACTGGAACAGGCTGCCCATCTCTGGAGACATTCAAAACCCACACCTGGACACGTTCCTGTGTGACCTTCTCCAGGTGCAACTGCTTTGGCAGAGGGGTTGGACTCGATGATCTCCAGAGGTCCCTTCCACTCCCTACCAGTCAGTGACTGTGCACAAGGCAGAGACAAATCTCCCCCACACCCCACCAGAGCACTCCATCTCCCCTCCCCTTCCACCAAGGCTGCCCTGTCAAGATCAAAAACTCCTGATGAATCCATTTCTCTGCAGCAGAGAATAAAGCAGGATTAGCATTCACCCATCCTAACAGGGAAAGCCTGCAGCTAGAGGTGGAGTCACTCAATGCCTGAACCTCCAAGCCTAAGTTGCCTGACGAATGCTAACTACAACTTCCAGCTTATTTATCTAATTTGGGTTGATTTAAAAGAAAAAAAAAAAAAGAAAGAAAATGGAATTATCTAACCAGACACACGTACAGAGGGGAAAAAAAAAAAATTAAGAAAAATAAGCCTGAAAAATTCCTCATGCTAGAAAAAAAACCAAAAAACAAAACAACCCTGCCATTTCAGGAGGCTGCAATTCAAGATATACCTCTGAACATTACTGACTTCTCTCAATCACATTTGTATTGAGAAATGGCTAACTCAAAAATTTCAAGGGAAAGGCTCCAGGTTTTTCTTTTTTTTTCCCCCCAGATGATCTGAAATGCCTGAAAAATGGGGTCTGACAGTGAATGAGCCACTCCAGCCTTTACTGGAGTAAATATTTCATTGTTTCAGCCAGTTGCAGTATTTATCAGGGTTTAGTTTTGTCAATCAATTGATAACGGGAGCAGAGCAGCCAAGAGCCACAGAACAATCCTCTTGATTTTTGCTTCTGCGTTAGAAAGGGGCAGCTCTGAGCTGGTCCAACCAGTCTGTACCAAAAAAAAATGTATGGAGGAGGGATGAAGTCAGTGGCAAAATCCTCCACGACTTCAGCCAGGGCCAGCATCTCCTTCCAGGAATGTGCTGATGCTCACAAATCTAAAGAAGATGCCAAGGCTTCTCCAGGGCAGGACCACCCATCCCACCATGGGCAGCCGTGGCCAGACCTCCCATCACCCCTCATACTGGATGGTCTTACTGGTACCAGCATTATAGAGATTTAACAAGGCAACACATGTGTCATCTGGGGAGCCTGCCACTGTGGAGGACTCCTGTCAGGTACCTACAAGCTGCTCCTCGTGGTGATGGCATGGCAAAGGTCTTCTGGAGAAGAGAAGGCTTTGGGGAGACCTTATAGCAGCCTTCCAATATCTGAAAGGGGTCTACAGGAGGGCTGAGGAGGGACTATTGACAAGGTCTTGTAATGACAGGATGAGGAGGAATGGGTTTAAACTGCAAGAGGGAAGATTGAAACGGGAGGTTAGGAAGTTCTTTGCAGTGAGAGTGGTGAGACACTGGCACAGGTTGCCCAGGGATGCTGTGGCTGCTCCCTCCCTGGAGGTGTTCAAGGCCAGGTTGGATGATGCCTTGGGCAACCTGTTCTAGTGGGAGGTGTCCCTGCCTATGGCTGAGCTTTGAGGTCCCTTCCAACCTAAAGTATTCTACGATTCTATGTGTACAGGCTAGAGAGATGAGCAGAGGGGAACCTAATGAAGTTCAACAAGGCCAAGTGTAGGGTCCTGCACCAAAGAAGGAAAAACCCCAGGTACCAGCACAGGTACCTCCTAGAAAGCAGCTCTGCAGAGAAGGGCTTGGAAGCATTGGTGACCAACTTCACCATGAGGCAGCAATGTGCCCTGGTGGTCAAGAAGGACAACAGCCTCCTGGGGGGCAGTAAGAAGTGCCTGGGAGCACTGGTGGATGACTTCACCATGAGGCAGCAATGTGCCCTGGTGGTCAAGAAGGACAACAGCCTCCTGGGGGGCAGTAAGAAGTGCCTGGGAGCACTGGTGGATGACTTCACCATGAGGCAGCAATGTGCCCTGGTGGTCAAGAAGGACAACAGCCTCCTGGGGGGCAGTAAGAAGTGCCTGGGAGCACTGGTGGATGACTTCACCATGAGGCAGCAATGTGCCCTGGTGGTCAAGAAGGACAACAGCCTCCTGGGGGGCAGTAAGAAGTGCCTGGGAGCACTGGTGGATGACTTCACCATGAGGCAGCAATGTGCCCTGGTGGTCAAGAAGGACAACAGCCTCCTGGGGGGCAGTAAGAAGTGCCTGGGAGCACTGGTGGATGACTTCACCATGAGGCAGCAATGTGCCCTGGTGGTCAAGAAGGACAACAGCCTCCTGGGGGGCAGTAAGAAGAGTGTGGTCGGCAGATTGGAACTAGGATGATCTTGGAGGCCCCTTCCAACCCAAAGCATTCTCTGATTGATTCTGTATGAAATCCCAGGCCCTTGCTTAACTCCTGCAGCAGATGAGGAGCTCTTGTGAAACGCAACGTGCTGGAGGAGCATCAGCAGAGGAAGAAGAAGAAAAAAAAAGGAAAGCTCTGCCTTCTGTGAAGCCAGACTGTTGCAGCGTAATTTGTGTTTGGTAAGGTTTTGAAAGGCAGTGTTGCAATCTGTAACAGTAGAATAGTNCTGCTGGATTTTTTTCAGCTTGGGCTGATAAAGGAGGAATTTTAAAACGAGGGCTGAGGCTGCTGGGGAGGCTCTTGTACCTCCTGCGTTCAGGGAGGCTTTCTCCTGTTTTAAGTCGAATCATCCAGTTCCAACCCCCCTGTGTCATAGGCAGGGACACCTCCCACTAGAACAGGTTGCCCAAGGCATCATCCAACCTGGCCTTGAACACCTCCAGGGAGGGAGCAGCCATAACCTCCCTGGGCAACCTGTGCCAGTGTCTCACTACCCCCACTGCAAACAACTTCTTCCTAACATCCTGGTTCAACCTCCCCTCTTGCAGTTCAAACCCAATCCTCCTCATCTTGTCACAAGAAGACCTTGTCAATAGTCCCTCCCCAGCCCTCCTGTAGGCCCTTTTCAGATACTGGAAGGCTGCTATAAGGTCTCCTGGCAGCCTTCTCTTCTCCAGGCTGCAGAGCCTCAACTCTCTCAGCCTGTCCTCATAGCACAGCTGCTGCAGCCCTCTCAGCATCTTTGTGGCCTCCTCTGCACTCGCTCCAACAGTTCCATGTCCTTCTTTTATGAAACTGCATTTCAGATATAATACAATTAAGAGACACAAGCACAGCAATTCAGGTGGATTCATGGAATCACAGAATATTGGAATGGACCTCTAGAGATCAGCAGAGTCCAACCCCCGTCCCCCAAAAGCAGGATAACAAAGAGGGTTTTGCAAGTCTCCAGGAAAAGATCAAGCTGTGCCAGGGGAGGTTCAGGCTGGATGTTAGGAGGGAGTTCTTCACAGAGAGAGAGATTTGCATTGGAATGGGCTGCCCAGGGAGGCGGTGGAGTCCCCATCCCTGGAGGTGTTCAAGAAAAGCCTGGATGGAGCACTTAGTTAACTGGCTAGGGCTCGGTGATAGGTTGGACTGGATGAGCTTGGAGGTCTCTTCCAACCTGGCTGATTCTACAGCCCTTCTGGGCAGCCTGTCCCAGGGCTCTGTCACCTTCACTGTAAAGAAGTTTCTCCTCATGCTGAGGTGAAATCTTCCATGTTCCAGCTTGTCCCTGTTGCTCCTTGTCTTAGTGATCCAGACCACCAGAAAGAGATTGGCTCTGTCCACTTGACACCCACCCCTCAGATATTTAGAGACATTGACCAGATCTCCTCTCAGTCTTCTCTTCTCCAGACTAAACAGCCCCAGGGCTTTCAATCTCTCTCCATAGGGGAGATGCTCAAGTCCCCCAGTCATCCTCGTGGCTCTCCACTGGACTCTCCCCAGCAGGCTTCTGCTTCTCTTGAACTGGGGAGCTCAAAATTTACAGGCTCACAGGATGTCAGAGGGACCCAAAGAGACCATCAAGTCCAATCCCCCTGCCAGAGCAGGACCAGACAATCTAGCTCAGGTCACACAGGAACACATCCAGACAGTCTTTGAAAGTCTCCAGAGAAGACTTCACAGTATTCCAGGTGTGGCCTCACTAGGGCAGAGCAGACAGGGAGGGGTTAGGGATTCTTGGATCTGTAACCCCAGCATTGCCACACTGCAAGGAACACCAAAAAGGGGATGGCAGCACTGGGGCATAGCCCAGTTGCCAGCAGGCACTGCTTTATCTGGGTTACTCATTCTGGCTGCAGGAATTAAGACTCTGCCACACAAAAAGGTGTCCCCTCTGGCAGCCAGAACGCTTCCCAGAAGCTCTTTGTGGGATTAGGAGTTGTCTGGTGCAGTCAGGAGATCTCCACCAACGCCATCATTCATGCCTAATTAGGCCAGGAACTACCCATAAAGAGAAGAGGTTCAGGAGGAAGACATTTATCCAGGCATGCCCAGCAGCATCCTATTAGATGTGGGCACCACTTCCCTCAACCCATCTCAAACGGGGGATGTGGGTGGGAAGCTAATGCACTTGGATATTAAATACTTAATATGTCACTAAGACTTAACAACCACAGCCAAGTGGTTTAAACCTGAGCTAACCTTCCCTGAACTGAAAAACCAAAACAAAAAAAAAGCAAACGTGCAGAAGGCATTCAGAGAGGTTCTGGGGATAGCCTTTGCAGAAGACAGTGCAGCAGTACAGGAGTCACACACTTTGCTGACATGAAGATAACACCTTCAGACCAATCTGTTCACAGAATGCATTGGGTTGGAAGGAACCTTAAAGCTCATCCAGTTCCAACCCTCTGTTAGGTGCAGACACCTCTGCCAGACCAGTTTGCTTAAAGCCTTAGCCAGCCTGGCCTTGAACACTTCCAGGGATGAGGCACCCACAGCTTCTCCAGGCAACCTGCTCAAGCCTGCTGATCATCTTTGTGGCCCTCCTCTGGACCCTCCCCATCGGGTCCATGTTGGGGACCCCAGAACTGGATGCAGTACTGCAGGTGAAATCTCAGCAGAGCAGAGCAAAGGGCAGAATCACCTCCCTTGACCTTCTGGTCATGCTTCTTTTGATGCAACTCAGGATGTCATTGGCCTTCTGTGCTGCAAGTGAGCATCATTGGCTCATGCCCAGTTTCTCATCTCCCAGTACCTTCAAGCCCTTTTCTGCAGGGCTGCTCTCCATCACATCATCAGTTTGCCCATGTAATGGCCTCAGAATTGGAGGAAAGCAGGAGGCAGGATCCACAGCCTAGGCTGTGCTCCCAGGAGCACTGCCATGCAGTGCCAGCACTGGCAATTGTCCCCAGATGCAAGTGTCCCCAGGCTCTGCCCATAGCATCCTCAGGAGACGCAGAGAGAAGCACACACAGTCCAGCAGTGCTGCCCACATCTCCAACATATAGAACAGGGCAGCATTCAGCCCTGAGGCTGGGTGGGTGAGTGGCTTTTCTCCCACCTACTAATCTAAGCCTCAGATTCAAATACCAGCTTGGTGCAGAGAACACAGCCTCTTGCATGTCAGAGTCAGCCTGGCAAGGCTGAGCTGCTGCACTTGGTATGGAAATCCTAACAGAGACCTGTGAACATTCCTCTCCCCTCCAGGTTCTGGTAACTCACAGGATTTGTCCAATCATCTTCACCAACTGGCAGGAGAAGAACAATCAGCCTAAGTTCTCAGACCACAGATTGGTTGCACAATCTTTAGGGGAGCATTTTAGCAAACGCTCATTTCTTGGTATTGCTGGTTGCAGTGTCACCACCCATGTACATGCTCAGGGCCTTCCATCTCATCCTTTCCTTCTCACACCAGCTCATAGGGGATGCAGTTCCATAGAAAGCCCTCAAAGAGGCAACCACCTCACATACAAAGCCACCAACACCTCCAGCTGCATCTCCAGCAGGCCTGCAGAAGGGTGTCCATGAACAGGATCATTTTCCCACCTCTCTGAGTACCAGCTCCAAACTGATCCTTCTTAACACTACAGCACAGGCAGGGCCCCAGGGTGAAGCCCTGAGCACGAAGGGACACCCAGCAGTGCCAGCAGCAATGCCAACTTGTGCTTTCCAAACACTGCAAGCAAATCTCTCCCTTCCTACCCCAAACTGTCATATCCATCCATATCAGCAGTGGCACCACCAAAAGCTATTCAGATGCCCTTACCCACCCCACCCTGTGTGCCCAACTCAGTCACCACCTGGACATCAAGAAGAAAGCTCCTCTGTAGCCACTGGCATGTGAGCTTGGGAGATCACAGGGGTGTGGGAACCACCTCCTGAACTGCCTGAACCAAATATTTCTCCTGCTGCTGCTGCACGTTGCATTTTACATAACATTTCCGAGACAGGGAGGAGGAGGAGGAGGAGGAGGTTAGGAGCAGGCTGGAGGGTGGGGAGCAGACAAGCAGCTCACCCACTGTCTGCCAGGCATCCAAACGGTTTCCACAGCACGTGGCCATGCTGCACACTCAAGGGAGGCTGCAGGAGCACAGCTCCTGTTGGGCTGGCACTGGACATCAACCTGTGTGGCTTCATAAATCTCTTGGACTGTATGAAAACGGCCTGAGGAATCCAAGGGGGTGGGGTGTAAATACCAGTTTGGAGGTGTGAGTGCCACACTGGTGTCAACAAATCATGACTTTCATTACATAAAACCTTACCAAAGAGGAGGAAAGGCTACCAGAATGTTGTTTGTTGTCTCATATCACTTAGAATCATAGAATCACAGAATGGTTTAGGTTGGAAGGTACCTCAAAGACCAAGCGGTTCCAACCCCCCTGTGCCATAGGCAGGGACACCTCCCACTAGAACAGGTCACCCAAGGCCTCATCCAACCTGGCCTTGAACACCTCCAGGGAGGGAGCTTAAAAAGCAGCATGATGCATAACCACAAGCGCACGCATGGACCTCTGTATTTTGTTGGTGGCCAAGCACAGAAACTACTGCTCAATGCTCTGGTTGAGCTGTGCTGGGTGCCTGGCCTGAACCAGACACATTCAGACTGCAGGTTCTGTTCTGGCCGCAGATCAGGAGTGAAGAATGCTCAGAGCTCATCGCAGTGTCAGGCAGGTGGTACCCGAGAGCCTGCAGATCTTTTCTCATCTCTCGGGCAGGAGGTCCCTGCCAACAAACCCTTCCGCAGGGGCTGGCTGTCCCTGCAGGGCTCATGTGAGCACAGACTGGATCCTTCTAAACGGTGTCCACTGGACTGTGGTTAAAGGTGACAATTAGTGATGTCGGTGAGACCTGTGGGCCAGGACAGAAACCAACCAGCTCTGCTCTGTCTGCGGCAAACAACCTACGCGTGCAATGTGACCGCTGCCAGCACTGCTCCGCTCCGAGCCCTGCTGTGCACACTGCTGCTCCAAGGAGGACACGCAGTGAGGTCACCACTTGCTTCCTCCACCCCTTCCAAACCACACTGCCCTCCTGTTCCACTGCCCCAGCCTCAGCTCCCTTTCCAAGAGCAGAAAGTTAAGTCCTCCCTTCTGTGTTCTGCACACCAAACGCGGAGCAGTCAGCCAGTTCCACAGGTCACACCTCCCCTGTGGCCACCACAAACAAGACAACAGCCAGGCCAGGAATGGAAGGGGAAGATAAACGAAGAAACTTCCTACATTTGACTGTAAAAAAATATTTAGTAAGATACTAAGTGGCTTGGATACCTCCAGCTGCTTTCTGCAGAAGTCTTCACTGACACCCAAGGCTTGTCCAAGCCTGCGAAAGATCTCAAGTGGGCACTGTGAGGAAGCTCATGTAAGCCCAGAGGGAAGGATGGACACTGACATGGGCATTACAGGCAGCAGAGGGTATCAACTGACCATGATGGACTCTGAAAAGGCAACAGCTTGAGGTGCACACAACTCCCATGCTTCTCTCCTCGCTGGGGAGCAGAAGGGGACAGTGTGTTATGGGCTCTTCCCCAAACTGGTTCAAGTTAATAACACCACGCAAGGGCAGAACAACTGCTTTGTGCAATCTGGAAGCAGAAGGGTTGCCACTATTAGTGGGTCTGAAAACCACCCAGAGCCAAGCCAGCTCTAGCTCTCACTGCCCAGCTCCAGGGTAAACCAGCCTGGGCCTTGGCATGCTGCAAGCCCAAAGCACTACGTGGGCTCAATCAATGTTTTTCTTAGTGCACAATCAAAAACACTAACCAAAAAAAAACCCAAAAAAACACCAAAACCCAAACCAGCCAACAGTCATCTGCAAGACCTGTTATTAGATTGCCTGAAAGGACTTGAAATTAAATTCCCAGGCACAGATTTCATTGGACTGCTCAGCTATTGATCCTGGTGGGCTCCTTGCTTGGTCTGCGACACAGAAATTCACCTTGCTACAAATCCCACCTGTGTGCTAAGCCAGGAGCAACACTTGGGAATGTTTGGGGTTGCTTTGTGTTCCTCCCTCTTCCTAGGCCTACAGACTGCCAGTACACATCAATAAAATCAGCCAGGAATTTCAAACAGTCATTCCTTTGTTCCCTGCCTGCACGCCTGCTGCCGTGCTGAGAGCATGGGAAGCCTCAGTGCCCTCGCAGGAGAAGGAGCATGAGGCACAGATGCCACAGACCCCATCTCTTTCTTGGGTGGTCAACTCCACAGCAGTCATCACCTGGCTCACCCTCTGAGGGCTTCCAAGACCAGACTTTTAGATACACCTTGACAGGCTCCCATCCCTCAGGAATTCCCTCCTGGTGCAGGATCCCCATGGGACAGTAGGTTGGGAGGGTAGAGTCAGAGGTTGAAGATACCAGGATGTTCTGTTGGTCTTTGTCATTCTAGGGGGGCAATTTCCCTCCCCTGCTTATCCTGACGGAAATTAACTGCTGCTGCTTTCACCCAAGAGCACAAACCAGCCCCCTGGGGGTATGCCTGTGTCACCAGTACAGCCCCAGCTCATCCAACCAGCAGAGCTGGGACGCAGATAGGTCACACTCCAGTGAGGTTTTCTCCATTCATGTCAAATAAGATGATTTTGAATCCTTCACCCAAATCCTCTCAGGTTATAAATCTATGAGACACTTGAATGCTTGACTCAAGACAACAACAGCGTGAATTATCTTTTAACTCACATAAGAAAAGGAATAAAACAGTCCAACCCCAGGCTCTGCTGTGTGTGAATAGCTGGTTCAGAGCTCCAAGCAAACCCCTTCCATCGCCCCAGCCGCCCGACACCCAAGGCCCTGTGATGAGCTGCCAGCAGCACGCTCTGTGCTTCACAGCTCACTTCACAAGGCATGAACCCAGCCCCAAGAAACCACCATCGTTTTCTCCAGCCCCTGCAGATGTTTCAGCTCAAGCAAGCCTCCTGGCCAGCACCCCAACACCCACTCCTTTGCTTGCATGCCTGTGCAGCAGAGCACTATGCAATGGCATCCATAGCTCAAGGAGAGCAGAGCAGCTCCTGGACCTTCCACATTTCTAGTTAGCTTTTTTTTTTTTTTAATTGTTGTTCTTAAATACATGCTTGCAGCAGAAAGGCAAGTTGGGCTGCTACTACACTTCTCCTTCATCAGAATCTGCTCGTCCTTCGGGTTACATCTCATCCTTGGATTTACAGCTCATCCTTGGATTTACAGCCCATCCCTTCATGAGGCACACAGAACCATAGAACACAACCACGTGGAAGGATCCTTTAAAGGTCATCTAGTTCAACATCCCTGCACTAGCAGGAACATCCCCAACTGCTCAAAGCCCCATCAAGCCTGACCTTGAGTATCTCCAGAGATGGGACAATCTGATCCAGTGTTCCACTACCCTCATGGTAAAGAACTTCTTCCAGAAGCCCACATCTCTGCCTTGGTAGCAGCACACCCAACCCTTTAGCAAGTCGCTGTCCCCTCCCCATACTGGGAGGAGCATTTGTGTTCTGCACAAAAGGACCCATCCTTCCCAACTTCTCCAGCGTTCTGCAGGAGATGTGAAGCTCTTGGACAGCAAAAGGCAAAGCTCTGGAGAAGGTATCCAGGAGCCAAGAGAGTCTCAGCCTGGGGCTGCCCAGCAGAGTGTTCTGGATGGGCTGGAGGCTTGGCAAGGCTGAAGCAGCCAAGTGCAGCCTGTGGTGTGATGGAGCCACGGCAGAGATCCTGGGAGCTGGCTGACAAGTCAAGAAGTCCCACTGCTCGATTCACTACACAGCCTGTGAATTAGTCAATCCTCCTCTTTCGCCTACCCTGCAAGCTTGGGGCAGGGGGGGAAGAGGAGGGTTGGCCCCCATCCAAATATTGTGCAAGCTCAACAGAAAAAACAAACTACTAAAAAAAAAAAACTCTCAAAACAGTTAATTCGTAGAAATTACTAGTTTGGAGGAACAGGAGGGAAGCTGAAGCCCTAATGGCAAATAATTACTTGCTGTTCTCCAAGAGCCTTAAAAAGCCTTCCTCCCAAAATCCCACTCCGGCCCTTCTCACGTTTCACTGGGATAAACCCAAGTGGAGCATGGTGTTCATGTCCAGCCCAAGGTCATGGTGACAGCCAAACCACCCAGGAAGAGCCCAGCCTGGTGCCTCCTAGGACTCTACCCCCCCCAGCACCGATGCTCCTGGGCTGTGAAGCAGCACTTCATGGGCAAGACCTTCCCATGGTGGAAGAGCACAGGCAGGATGCAGGCAGAGGAGCGATGGAGCCAGGAGGCTGTCTTCTATCGGCTTCA
>VWZI01023231.1:14127-35890 GCA_013396835.1 Psilopogon haemacephalus | reverse complement strand
GCAGGTGCTGAGAGTGCTCAGGCTGCCGTTGCCGCTTCAAAATGTCCATTCCCTCTACCACAGCAGGACCATACAATCTAGCTCAGGTCACAGAGGAACACATCTAGACAGACCTTGAACATCTCCAGAGAAGGAGACTCCACAACCTCTCTGGGGAGCCTGTTCCAGTGCTCTGCGACCCTTACAGGAAAGGGTCTTGTTCACTTGTGTTGAGGTGGAACCTCCTGTGCTGCAGCTTCCATCCATTGCTCCTTATCCTATCGCAAGGAGCAAGTGAGCAGAGGCTGTCCCCCCACTTCTGACCCCCAGCCAAAAGATATTTCTAAACATTTATTAAATCCCCTCTCACTCTTCTCTCATAGTCAATACCATGCTGCTGTCAAGCCAGCTTCAAAATTAAAGTGCTGGCTGGAGTAAAGGATCTTGGGGCTTGAAGTTCAGACTGTAACAGGAGAGGCTTCCTGTTCTGGTTGCTGCTTCATGTTTCTGGGCTTGGGTTTCTGAATTTCCATGGCGAGGGTTGTGAGTTGCGGAGTGGAAGGAGGTCTCTGGCTTCTGCTGCTACATTTTGCTGAGCTTTTCTGCAAACAGGCTCAGGTAACTGTGTAGTGGATCATTTCCACTAAACATTTTATCTCAATTCAAAGTGGTTTGTGTGTTATGTTCCCTCCCATCTGTGTAGAAGGAGAGGGACTTGTCAGAATGAGCTGTGTTAACTCAGGGCACTGTTTTCTGAGAACTCAGTATGTCATCTCTGTGGTGATTTGGCCCCAGTAGGGGGGCAGATGCCCACCAAGCTGCTCTCTGTCTCCCTTTCTTAGATGGGCAAGGGAAAGAAAATATAACAAGAGGCCCATGGGTCAAGATAAGAGCAGGTTAATTGGCAAAAGCAAAGGCCACACACAGAAGCAAGAGCAAACAAAAAAAATATTATTGTCTACTTCCCATCAGCAAACTCTGGCCACTTCCCAGGGAAGAGGGATTCAATACACACAGTGATTGCTCCAGAGGACAAACACCAATAATGAGCACTCCTACACATCCTTCTCTCTCTCAGCTTTTATATCTGAGCTGACATCATATGGTATGGAATACCCCTTTGGTCAGTTGGGGTCAACCAGCCCTGCCATGTCCCCTCCCAAGATCTTGGCCAGCCCTCAGCCTGCTGCTGAGGGGAATGTTGGAAAAGGACACAACCACAGCACATTGGAGATTAAAAGGGACCTTGAAAGATCATCTAGTCCAACCCCTCTCCTAGAGCAGAATCATCTGAATCATAGAATCAGTCAGGTTTGGAAGGGACCACAATGATCATCTAGTTCCAGCCCTCCTGCCATAGGCAGGGATACTGTGCTGGTTTGAACTAACTGGAGAATTTGAGTGAGAAATTAAACTATTGGCTGAGAGGGGAAAACACAGTATATCACTTCACTGCAATGAAGATGAGAGAAACGCAGGCATCCTATGCAGATTTTGCAGGCAGACACTGGTTTAAAACAAAATTTTCAAGAATAGAAAGTGTGTTTGTCCAGACCTCTCTTCCACACACTGGGAATACAAGATCCACTCCTTGCACCACATCACAAAGTTGCAAAAGAAGCCACTGCACCAGCCTCTGTTCAACGATGTGCCCCTTTCAAGTGCCAGCTTCCTTTCCACATGCAAAGTCCCCCAAGTCCAGCTGTGACTTTTCAGTGCTGCAGCCATCAGTCATCGCAGGCATAACTCTCAGGTCACACTTCATTACAGCAGTACCTGGCGTCCTCTGCAGCAGCTAGAGTCTGGCAGTTTGAGCTGACAGGTGGAAACTGCCTTTTCTAGACAAGAGGAATTGCTGTAACAATTGCCTCTGCAATAAGCTTTTTTGGAAGTCAGATGAAATGCAGAAGTCACAGACAGAGAGGAGGTAGAAACTTTCAGCATCCAAGCAATGTGGGGAGCTTTTCAAATTCAGGTTTAGGGGTTTCCTTAGGTTTTTACTTTGCTTTGTTGGTTTTGGTTTGGTTGGGGGTTTTTTGGGGTTTGTTTGTTTGGGTTTTTTTTTTAAGCAGTGCAATGCTGATGTGGTCTGCCTGGCATTGCTGATTAAAAACAAAACAGTGAGACAAGTACTGAAAGGTCTCAATGGCCGAGGGGGATTTGGCAGTCTTGGCAGCACTGTACATTCACATGTGCCCATCCATTTTACTCAAGCAAGTCTTCACCTCTCCCACCCAGGGCTCAGTTTATCAGCATTGGGCATGATGCTAATAATGCTTCAATGAATAGAATAAGCCAGGATGGAAGAGACCTCCAAGCTCATCCAGTCCAACCTATCACCCAGCCCTAACCAATGACACTAAGAGCTCCATCCAGTCCTTTCTGGAACACCTCCAGGAATGGTGACTCCACCACCTCCCTGGGCAGCCCATTCCCCTGACAATCACTCTCTCTGTGAAGAACTTCCTACTAATATCCAGCCTATACCTCCCCTGGCACAATTTGAGACTGTGTCCCCTTGTTCTGTTGCTGGTTGCCTGAGAGAAGAGACCAACCCACACCTGGCTACAACCTCCCTTTAGGTAGTTTTAGACAGGAATGAGGTCACACCTGAGGCTGCTCCTCTCCAGGCTAAACACCCCCAGCTCCCTCACCTTCACCTCACAGGGCTGTGCTCCAGGCCCCTCATCAGCTTCATTGCCCTCTGGATATGTTCCAGTACCTCAACATCTCTTTTGAATTGAGGGGCCCAGAACTGGACACAGTACTCAAGATGTGGCCTGAGCAGTGCCAAGTACAGAGGAAGAATAACCTCCCTTGTCCTGCTGGCCACACTATTCCTGATTCAGGCCAGGATGCCATTGGCTCTCCTGGCCACAATTCACCCACACTAGACTCAGCCAGCTGGAAGTAAAGGAATGAAGCTTTATATTTACAGCTTAGCACAATATATGAGCAGATATTTACAATATATTACAAATATTTGCAGCTATGTACATTAATATACAAGTTAAAAGTTATACACAAGCACAATACCCCTCCCAGCAGTCAGAGTGCTCAGGAGGGGCTCCCAATCACTCTTCCACCTTCTTTCCACCCTCTCCCACCTTCTCCCTTATCTCAGAAGGTCACTCTTACATGCAAGGTGAGTTGGAAGAGGTCAGCAAGAGGGGTTAAGAAGGAAATTATTAGTTGGGTTATGTGCAGAATCAGGCAGAAGCAGTTAGTACAGAGAAGCCAGGGAGAAACTGTCTTATCTATATTAGTGTTCTTGTTTTTATAAGTCTCAGCAAACTTATGAATGAAGTAGACATGATGTAGTTTGCTTTTCACAGCAAATAATCTAATTTCTCTCATTAAAATACTCCAATTACCTTCAAACCAGCAAAAGGAGCCAGTGGCGTAAAGTGTCCAACAGAAGCTTTGGTGATTCTAAGCTCACAGCCTGAGTATAGCAGCAGAGATCATTTGCTCACAAGCATGACACATTTCAGCACAAGCTGTAGCTCCAACAGTTCAATGAAAAGAAGCTATCCACGAGGCAAAGGCTTGCACATGTCTCTCCCTCTTTCCTCCAAGCTTACATTTGCCAAAACCAAACAAAGCACAAAGGCAGCCTGAGGTTGACTGAATCAGAGTTTGGTTTCTGGACAGTTTTGCTAGAACAAAGCCAAAAAGAATGCAAGGTAGTCTTTTGGAGGCAGAGCATTGGGTTAACACCACATGGAAGGAAGAATGAATCAAACCTTCCTCCTATCTATTGCCTTTGTGCCCTGGCACACCTGTCTGTACCTGTTACAACACCTGTAAAAGCAAAAGACTTCACTCCACATTCAAGATGAAAGTTTTTTTTCTAGCTCCCCACTCTATTCCTCCTATTTTCAGGGTCTGCCTCCAAAACAAAGCTGACTCATTTCTGACACTTAGGTTTTTGTGCAGTAGGTGGATGCTCAGTAGTTAAATCACACACTCCAGTAAGGGCTTTGACTGGCCTCCAGGTCCATACAGTAAAAGATGCACTTTAGGAAACTGAAGTACACATCACTACAGCAGTGCAGCACAAGCAGCAAGCTATGGGTATGCCCCCAGGGTCCTTGATTTTGGCCTTACCACTAATGAATTCCTATTTACCATAAATAGATATAAGCCTTAAGAAATCAAAGATGCCACTGATAGTCCAGAAAAGCAACAGGAAAGATTCAGGCAATGCACTTCAGCAGCTCAACAGAAATTAACTTACACAGTACATCATTCTAAGCACTCTCACAAAGGGAAATCTGAACGAAGACAGAAAGATCATTTTGTAATACTCAGTGTGAATCCACAAAATAATGAGCTTTATGGATACGCCTTTGAAACAGAAAATAATCATCCATTCCAGCTGTGTTCACATCCTTTTTTGCCTTCCAGGGTTAATCTGCTGAAAAGCTTTTAGCTGAGATTAATGTATATCCAGCTGTCTCTGGAATTTCCTTTTTTTTTTTAATCCAAAAATTCACACAAACACACACCAAGCAAACACATAATTATAGGTTAATAACACATTAGCCAGGAAGGGAAAGGAAGAAAAAAAAAAAAAAAAAAAAAAAAAAAAAAAAAAAAAAAGAACAAAAAGGAACATTTAAAAATTCAGACAATTCCCAATATATTGTCCTTAGTTTGGGAAGAATAAAATTGATTCATTTTCCTGAGGTGGAAAACATGCTCTGCTAATTTATAGCACTGCTTAGAACATGAGGGGATTAAAGAGGATTAATAGCTGGAAGCTTAAATTTGCCAGTCATCCTCATGGTATGGCTAGCAACAATGCCAGCATAGTAGGTGATGACATCAATGGTTCCACCTCATAGCAGAAAGCCCTTTAAAACCTTCTACAAAAAAAAAAAAAAAAAAGAGGCCCTTCACTCGGGTCTGCTNCCTTCACTCGGGTCTGCTGTATCACTGAGCTTGTGCTTAACAGATGAAATTTCTTTCCACCTCACCAGACCTTTTAAAACCCCCACACGACCAAGAAACATCACACCACATGCTTGTCTTCAGCCCTGCCACCTCATGTACCAAGCTGCCTGAGGGGCTGTGAAAGTGGGACGTGGTGGTAAGGGAGTACAAACCCACTATGCCCTACGTAGAATCATAGAAGCAGTCAGGGTTGGAAGGGACCACAAGGATCATCTAGTTCCAACCCCCCTGCCATGCCCAGGGACACCCTACCCTAGGTCAGGCTGCCCACAGCCTCATCCAGCCTGGCTGCAAACACCTCCAGGGATATGGCCCCAACCACCCCTCTGGGCAACCCATTCCAGGCTCTCACCACTCTCATGCTGAAGAACTTCCTCCTCATGTCCAATCTGAATCTCCCCACCTCCAGCTTTGCTCCATTCCCCCTAGTCCTCTCACTCCTTGATAGCCTAAAAAGTCCCTCCCTAGCTTTTTTGTAGGCCCCCTTCAGATACTGGAAGGCCACCAGGTGGTCACCTGGGAGCCTCCTCTTCTCCAGACCGAACAGCCCCAACTCTTTCAGTCTTGCCCTGGCCAGTCCCTGCACCTTTATGCAGAAGGTTTAATGAGCAAATGTTTACCCGTCATGCACAGGGATCCCTCCTGAGCATCTGGCTTGGCATCTCACCCTGACCTTGTGCTTCTGTTACACCACACAAGAGATGGCAGACAGGATGCCTTGGTATGCCTGAATTAACTCATCAGTTTGCCAAAGAAAGCCAAACCCTTGATAGATATGTTTTACCCTACAAGCAACTGAGATGCCAAAGCCAAACTGTCACCTACTGCTCACAGCCCCAGAGATGCTGTCTGAGCTTCTGTCCCGGAAGGCTAATAGGCCAAAAACATGTCCTGGCTTGCCCCACCCTTCTGCTGATGAGGGAAGCAAGGGCAGGAGAAAGACAAAGGCTTGGGCCATTATGTCCCCTCCCAAAGTGATAAACAGGTACCCACAGGTGTTTAGGTACTTGTTAGTGTCTTGCCCAGATAAGGGTAAGCAAGCCCTGGGTTCACCTAGTATGGTCAGTGATTGGTGAATCTCTGTGGCCAAAGGAGCCATTAAACTTGGGCAAATAATATAAATGGAGCTAAGTTGCAAGCAGTTGTGCTGCCTCTGCCTCACTGTGTGCTGCACTGCCTCATCATGTACGGCTTTGCCTCACTGCTCTCAGCTTGGACAACATGTTCTGCTCTGCCTTGTGCTTTAGACTAGCTTAGCCCTGATGTTTTGGGCTTGAACTAACTGGTTCCTGAAGTTTCCCAGGAGAAGGCATTAAGTGCCTCACAAAATGGTGAGAAGTGCTACCAACATCGTGCTCTCTGCACATCTGCAAGAGATCCTGCCTGCACCTTTACAAACCTCTGTGCCAAGAGGAAAAAAGATCAGGTCAGAGACTGTCTGCCTCTTTCCCAGCACACTGCTAGAGCCTGGGAAGATCTGGAAGTGTCTCAATTGCTATCAAGAGGCTGAGCAGCTCCAACACTGCTGCAAAGGAGTCAGGGACTTTTCAAACTACTCACCACAGTGAGTAGAACAGACTTTCCCTAGGGCTCCAGGCTACCTATTTATAAGTGGGGCAAAGCCTTTCCAATTTTCCAATTCTAAATTAATGGATTTCCCATATGCATCTTTGTGAAAATTTTCCCAATCACATTAGAAGCCAAATTTAACAGGCCATGTCCCTAGTGTCATCATGCCAGGCTTTCAGAGTAGACTCTGAAGTAGAAAACAGGAAAAGGGCAAACCACCACCGGCACCAAAGTTTCATTTGCAAGACCTCCCAGGCACCTGGCAGGAACATGGTGGATCTGGAGATCCCAATACACTGCCCACTGCCAAAACAACCTACCCACTTCCAGTGCACAGAGTGGACATGCCATCACAGTGGTCCTAGTCAGGGAGCCCAACATAAGGAAAAGCAGCAAGCAGCAGCCTCCCTGCTGATGGGATCCCACAAAGCCAAGGACCTTGGCAGCCTGAGCATAAAGCCAGCTGTGGTGGGCTTACTCACTTCTGCCCTGGGTGGTTTGGTGCTGGCTCAAGGGACTAGAGAGTCAAAACTTGCCAAAATGCCACAACAACTTGAAAATAAAAAAGGAAAACAAATTAGTGTAATCCCCATAGCATGTAGGACCATCTGCTAAGCATATAAAGCTAAGCCTGGTTTATATCCCAATAAGAGACCAAAATGAAAAGTGAGATTCAGGTGGCAGTCCTTTCTGTGAGTATCATAGGAAAGAAGCCCCACCACGAGCTGTGAGGAACAAGACACAGGTGTTTCCTATCCCTTGAGCTATGCTGGAGGAATGAACCTTTCTAGAAGACTAAATAAAAATTTAAAAGTTACTCAACAAAATACAACAAGAACAAGAAGCACACAAATACACATATGAAAAAGTTAAGGGCAAACATACTTAAGCAGAGCAGTGAGGGGGGAAAAAAAAAGCCACCAAGATGGTACCAACAAGCATACTTTGATCTGATCTTCACATGTCAGTTAAGGTAGCTTTCTAGGCTTTCCTGGATTCCTTTACATACCTAGGTTGTATTTGGCAGCATATTTGACCTACTATTGTTTACATATAATAATTCAATTACCTATTTGCCATTGAATTGATTTGCTTTGTGGGTTTTTTTCAGGGCAGAGTAGCTGCCACTCCATAACACATAGCTGGACATTGGTAACTATAAGTATCACCATTCCTTACCAAAAGGGAATAAACCTATTTTTAAAGCAGAGCTACTGTCCTGCAAACAACTTTTTGGTTGACAATAGTCACAACCACTACATACACCCATGTGGTGATTTGGGAGTTCCCCACCCTTCCCACACTCTGAAATTGCCCAGGCTAGACTCAGCCATCTGAAAGTTAAGGAACCAAGCTTTATACTACAGCTTTGCACAATATACAAGTAGATATTTACAATATATTACAGATATATACAATAACAAGATAATACAGAAACACCACAGCCCTCCCAGAGATCAAAAATCCCTAAGAAGGGTTCTCAACCACCCTACCACCTTCCCCCCACTTTCCAATCTTATCTCATTATCTGTCTTATGTGCCAAGTAAGCAAGGCAGATCAGCCAGGGTGGTTAGTAGCAGAAACTGGTTAATGAAGTTACATAGATCCATCTAAGAAGGCAGGGAGAGAGAGAGATGCAACAGTGAGCATAGCTTAAGCAGCTCTGTCTTATCTTTTTTTCTGGGTTCTAACTTTTACACCAACTCAATAAACAAACAAGTGGAGTAGAATCAAATTTTGTTTTCCTTTTTCAGCCTATAATCTCATTAAAATCCTCCAATTAGTTCAAACCAGCACAACCCAGTAATAAATGTGTTTCTCTTTTTGAGACTGAGGAACCCCTTTCCTACTCCATAAAAATACAAACAGCAACAAGAATAACTTTCCAGAGGCACACCAAAGACAAAGAGAGAAAAGCAGAGAACATTTGCACTGTGGTGGCTGGTTAAATCAAGGTGTCCACGTTTAGCTCACACCTGGGGCTAAACTCTAGCAGTTATCCTGTTGCATGATGACTCCACCACCACCATCCAGCAGAGGAAAGGAATCAAGAAAAGGAGAGAAGATCCAGAGACTGAAATGAGAACTGAATTAATGAAATACCCAAACTGGTACCAATGTCAGTAGAAGATAATTTAAATTATACTCAACCCAGCAAAAATGCAGCAGTGACAATATCCAGGAGGGCAGTCCTCAAGAGCAGAAGAAAGAAGACGAAGAGAAACTCCCTTTCCCCTAGCAAACCTCCTCCTTTATACTGACTGTAATACTCATGGTCTGGGATACACCTGTGAACCAATTTAAATCACCTGTCCTGGCTGACTCAGAACTCTAATGGCCTGCAGCCCATAGCTGCCCTTGCCCTGGGGTTCCAGCCCAGAAAGCTATGAAAAACAACAGCCTGCTCAGGTGGTACAAATAATGTTAAGTCCATTGACAAAAAAGCAATGTCAGAACAACATGGGGTCTGTGCATTAAGAGGGCACACACAGGAGCTGGCCAAAACATGACATTTTTTTTCACCAGCAGTTTTTCTGCTGTTCTGTTAAAATTGGAAGAAAACAGAGTGAAACACTGTCACAAAAATGAAGTTGGGCCTTATTCTATCACAGATATTTCAGACAGATGTATTCCAAAATGGATTAAAAAAAAAAACCAAACAAAAAAAACCCCAAACCCCAACCAACCAAAAAACAGCCCACAAAAAACCAAACCCAAACCCTGAACTAATTTTCAGGCTGTGTGTACTGTATTACATGTTCTTCTAAGGTTTAAAACAGAAATAAAGTCAATTATTCCACAAAGCCTCTGCAAATGCTTAATCAGAGAAACATTCAGGTTGGAAAAGGCCCTCAGGAGCACCAAGTCCACCCTACAGGGTTCATCCCTAAACCATATCCCCAAGCAACAGCATCTAAACAACCTTTAAACACATCCAGGGCTGGTGACTCCGCCACCTCCCTGGGCAGCTCATTCCAGTGCCTGACCACTCTTGCTGGAAAAAAATTATCTCTAATCTCCAGTCTAAACCCACCCTGCTGCAGCTTGAGGCCATTTCCCTCTTGTTCTATTGCTAGTTATCTGTGAGAAGAGACCAGCATCAACCTCTCCACAACCTCCTTTCAGGTAGCTTCAGACAGCCATGAGATCTTCCCTCAGGCTCCTCTTCTTCAAACTAACCATTCCCAGCTCCCTCAGTCACTCTCCTTAAGATTCATCCTCCAGGCCCTCCCCCAGCTTCACTGCCCTCCTCTGCACTCTCTCCAGCACCTCCACATCCCTCTTGCAATGAGGTGCCCAAAACTGAACACAATATTCAAGGTGTGGCATCACCAGAGCTGAAGTGAGGAGGGGGAGCTCCCCATGAATCTCTGCTTTTTGGCAAGCAATCTCTTCTCTGATGAGCACTGCTAGCAGATATATGCCTTTAAATACCACTTAAGTCCTTTCCTGTGCCATTCCACAGAAATTGCATATCTGTCACAGATAAAGGGAAGCTTAATTGGTGCTGAGAAGTTCATGCTTGCAGGTTGAGGGCTCCTCCATCAAAAAAAAACCCCAAAAACCCCCAAAAAAAGAGCCTTGTGCTTATTAATTCTTTTTTCTTTCTTTCAATATTGAGGGAAAGATTTTCCTACACCAGCTTACTAGGAAAATTCTTCAGGATGATCAGAATCTTCCAAGTGCTGACAAAGAATGGGAAATTCAAACATCATAGAATCTGTGGAATTAATTCTCCTAAGGTAAAAAAAAAAAACCAACTATCAGAGAACCCTTAAAGCATTAATTTGTTCAGTTAGGTTTTGGAGCCTGATGGATTTTCCCAGGAGGGAAACTGTGAGAGCACAGGAGTCTCTGCACACAATCCAGCCTCCTCTAAGCAGCAATTCCAAAATGCTACATTGAGAAGGAAACACTTTCTCAAATGTGCCAAGGCACAGCACCTCATTGGCAAATGGACTACTAACTGTATTATAGCTAAGTTGTAAGAGAAATCACATAATCACAGAGTTAACAAGGTTGGAAAAGACCTTCCAGATCATCAAGTCCAAATTATCACCTTCTAAATAACTTAACCACGGCACCACGTGCCTCATCCACTCTCCTTTAAACACCTCCAGGGATGGTGACTCCACCACCTCCCTGGGCAGCCCATTCCAATGCCAATCACTCTTGCTGTGAAGAACTTCCTAACATCCAGCCTAATGCAGCTGCTCTGGCACAGCTTGAGGCTGGGGCTTTGGGCTCTGAGAAGCTAAACTAGACCAAATTTTGTCCCCTCCTTCTGTCACTGGTTGCCTGCCAGAATAGACCAACCCCACCTGGCTACAACCTCCCTTTAGGTAGCTGTAGACAGCAATAAGGTCTTCCCTGAACATACTCTTCTCCAGGCTGGACAGCCCCAGCTCCCTCAGCCTCTTCTCACAGGGCTGTGCTCCAGCCTCCTCACCAGCCTTGGTGCCTTTCTCTGGAGATGTTCAAGCACCTCAACATCTTTCTTAAATTGAAGGGCCCAGAACTGGACACAGTACTAAAGGCATGGCCTAACCAGTGCTGAGTACAGGGGCAGAAGGACTTCTCTGGTCCTGTTGGCCACACTATTCCTAATGTTTTAGACTTTACTAAAAATTCCAAATGAAAAACAAAAAGCAATCAGAGAGTGCAAGACCTTAAGACTGCAAGACCATCTTGAACAAAATAACATATCGACAGAGCTAAAACTAGTAAGAATGTGATACGAGGTGGCTGAAAACAGACTCAGCTGTTGGTGTTACTCCTGGAGCAATGCTGCAATACTACTTCTACCTCCTCCTTTTCTGCTTGTTAATCGTCACTGCTGCTTTTGCCTGAGAATGCAATAATTCAGCCATATATTTTAGACACGAATCCATAAAGTTGCAGTTTAGTATGGACTAAATCACCAACTGCTCCCAAATCTCTCGAGGGTCTTCAGCAGCCTCTTCTGAAGTGCTGTAAAAATTATCCTTGGGAGGTATCACAGGGTAATGCTGTCTTCATCTTTTCCTGCTTCCTGAGAGCTGAGGCTACCCTGAAGCAGTGGGGTTTCCATTTCAACATTTCCCCTGCAACTGGCTTGCTCCCCACCACATCTTCTACCAATTTTATTTTGGCAGGTTTACTGCAAGAAGCAGTCTTGTTCTCTTAAAATATAAAAAACTCTATTGTCAGGCTTTGAGGCTGCTCAGCAAAGGATGCACCATAGAATCATAGAATGGTTTAGGTTGGAAGAGACCTCAAAGATGATCCTGTTCCAACCTCCCACCAACCATGGACTCCAGGCAATTCAATGTGAATTAGTAGAAGGCCTTTACTACCCCTTACGCTTGTGTTTAGATAGACCAAGCACTATGCCTACAAATATTCATCTATTAGCATAGAATCAGTCAGTGTTGGGAGGAACCACAAGGATCCTCCAGTTCCAACCCCCCTGCCATGGCCAGGGACACTCTACCCTAGATAGAGTCATAGAATCGTAGAATGGTTTAGGTTGGAAGAGACCTTAAAGATCATCCAGTTCCAACCCCCCTGTGCCATAGGCAGGGACACCTCCCACTAGAACAGGTCACTCAAGACCTCATCCAGCCTGGCCTTGAGCACCTCCAGGGAGGGAGCAGCCCCAACCTCCCTGGGCAACCTGTGCCAGTATCTCACCACCCTCACTGTAAAACACTTCCCCCTAACATCCAGTTTAAATCTCCCCTCTGCCAGTTTAAACCCTTTCCTCCTCATCCTGTCATTACAAGACCTTGTGAATAGTCCCTCCTGTAGGCCCCCTCCAGATACTGGAAGGTTGCTATAAGGTCTCCTCAAAGCCTTCTCTTTTCCAGGCTGAAAAGCCTCAACTCTCTCAGCCTCTCCTCATAGCAGAGGTGCTGGCCACAGAACACCCAAGGCAAGCACAACCTCATCCATCAGCGTAGATAACTTAGGTCACCTGCATCCATTATCTCATTGTGAGGGCTGCTGCCGTGCTATGGGAGCCCAGGTCAGAGAGTATGTGTACCACAGATTAATTTCCTCAGCTGTGTGAAGGAAGGCCAGACTGCTGATTATTTCACATTCCCACACTATATAATAAAAAAAATAGTCAGAGTCCACTGAGTTCAAACTATGTACTCCTTGACTATTTTTCTTTGCTGCCCAGGGAGGCGGTGGAGTCACCGTCCCTGGAGGTGTTCAAGCAAAGACTAGATGAGGCACTTAATGCCATGCTCTAGTTGATTGGATAGGGCTGGGTGATAGGTTGGACTGGAGGTCTCTTCCAGCCTGGTTGATTCCACGATTGAAAAAATCAATATCTGAGAAGCCAGAGCACACGATGGGCCAGAGTCAAGATACCGCTGCAAATCTGAGTCGCTGCGGTTTCACAGTGCTGGGTGCAGACCCTATCCAAGCACAGGCAGCCTCCCAGCAACACCCACACACCCTCATGTAAGGCTTCAGCAGCTTCACAGGCCAAAATAACCAAAATAAACCCCAGAAAAATTCCATGTGAGCTGCAATAAATACTTTCTTTATCTTCAAGGGAAGCTCCATTTAACAGACTTTCTGCTTTATTATTTTTTCACAGCAGCATCTGTTTATTTTGGTCGGGCTGTTTTCCAGCAGCCATACAGAGCCTTCTGCCCTGTTTGTGTTTGAGCCTGATTTGGTGCTCATTTGCACAGCAAAATCAACAAATCATGAAAATAAGGCGCTGGCAAATGAGCAAATGGCTGAGACTGTGTGTCTATGCCAAAGTGGCAGTGTGCAGCACAGCTCAGTCTGTGGCATTGGCCATGCCATGCTGCACCACTGTGGTGACTTGAGTCCCATCTGGCTCTGCACAGTCTCAGCAGCACCACAGAACACAGAGCAAGACTTGAACCCACAGAATGGGTTAGTTTGGAAGTGACCTCGAAGATCCTGTAGTTTCAGTGTCTTGCCACCCTCACTGGAAAGAACTTCTTCCTAACACAGAATCATAGAATGATTTAGGTTGGAAGAGACCTCAAAGATCATCTAGTTCCAACCCCCCACCTTAGGCAGGGACACCTCCCACTAGAACAGGTTGCTCAAGGCCTCATCCAACCTGGCCTTGATCACATCCAGGGAGGAAGCAGCCACAACCTCCCTGGACAACCTGTGCCAGTGTCTCACCACCCTCACTTCTAGAACTTCCTTCTAACATCTAGTTTAAATCTCTCTTCTGCCAGTTCAAACCCATTCTGTGATATTGAGCAATTTTGTTTGTTTCTTTATGGATTTTATGGGATTTGGCACTAGATTTTTAATATAGAGGCAACCAGTTGAGTCTGAGCCCTGTAAAGATCAGCTGAGGGAGGTTGTTTAACCTGGAGAAGAGGAGGCTCAGGGGGGACTTTATTGCTCTCTGCAACTACCTGAAGGGAGGTTGTAGCCAGGTGGGGGTTAGTCTCTTCCCTCGGGCAACCAGTGACAGTCTCAGCTATGCCAGGGCAAGTTTAGGCTGGATGTTAGGAAGAAGTTCTTCACAGAAAGGTTGATATGCCACTGCAATAGGCTGCCCAGGAAGCTGTTAGAGTCTGTGTTCCTGAAAGTGTTTAATAAGAGACTTGGTGCCATGATTTAGTTGCTTAGATAATGTTGCATGATAGGTTGGACTTGATGAATCTGACTGATTCTGCAATTCTGTGACTTTCATAGAGTACATGGCACGTATAAAGAAAATGGCCAAAGATATCTGAGTTACTGTTGCCCTGAAATAACATTGAGGACACAACACAGATCAGCTGCAGCTTCCAAAACACCCAAGCAGAATGCATTTGTCCACTATCAGCACTAGGGAGTCATATGCCCTTACTGCAGCTTATTTGCTTTCTTCTGTTTCCACTGTAATGCAGTTACAGACTCCAGCAATCTGGCATGCCGAAATGCCACAGGTGAACCCTGCTTCTGCCCTGCCATCCCATCTGCTGTGCAAGCCCAGATTACCTGGAGCATTAATAAGCTCTCAGATCATGGATTGCCACAATAGTACATATTAATGCTAGCTACAGGGCTATTAATTAAATACGACCCAAAGCTTAACGCATTTCTGCCTGCATTTACAACATTTTTATGCAGATACAATGCACTTGGAAAGCATCATGTAGCCTTTAAATAATATTTCACTCATAAAAGAAAAAAAAATTTAAAAAACCCCAAAGCATTCCCTTTTTTACTGCCAGCTTCCACCATCTTATAAACAGCAAAATGTAGGCAAATAAAGAAAAAAAAATTAAAAAAAGAGGTAAATAAAGCAAAATGGAAGTAAACAAAGCAAATTCCCTGGACTGAAACATGCCTCATACATCAGATAAGCAGAGTCTAAGTACAGCCAGTCCCAGACTCCCAGAGAAGAGTGCTGGCAGATCCTCAGTGAGTCACCTCACTTATGGCCACAGCAGAAGGCAGAACCAAGCCTACCCCACAGTTGCTGAGCTGGCCTGGCCCATGCTGACTCTCAGCCACTGAGGAACCTCTGTCCTCATAGATTGGCTACACTCACCTAGCCCACAGTACACACAGCCCAGGGGCTTTCTTTTGAGCCAGTGGGATAATTCAGAAAGTCATTTTCTACCCCTTCATAACTCGATCAGGGATTAGAAATGATGCTTGGCTTATCACCACTAAGCAGAAAAAAACTTCACTGCCTTCCCGTGGAGATCATGGTCCCACTGCCCAGTACTTTATCACCTGGCAACTGATGTTGTTGAGAGGCCACTTTCCATAATCTATGAGCAGTCATGGAGATCAGGAGACATCCCTGAAGTCTGGAAGAAGGCTAATGTCCCAAGTCATTATAGACCCATCAGCCTAACTTCAATCTCTAGGAAGGTTATGGAACAAACAAGATCAACATGAGCCAGCAGTATGCGTGTGTGGCGCAGACAGCCAACCCTGTCCTTGGCTGCATCAAGAGAAGTGTTACCAGCAGGGCAAAGGAGTGGATTTTCCCTCTTTACTCTGCTCTTGTCAGACCCCACCTGGAGTACTGTGTGCAGTTCTGGAGCCCCCAGCACAGGAAGGACATGGAACTGATGGAGCAAGTCCAGAGGATGTGATGAAGATGCTCAGAGGTCTGCAGCAGCTCTGCTATGAGGACAGGCTGAGAGAGTTGGTGCTCTGCAGCCTGGAGAAGAGAAGGCTTGGAGAAGATCTTGGACCTTGTAGTGGCCTTCCAGTATCTGAAAGGGGCCTACAGGAAGACTGGGGAGGGACTATTGGCAAGGTCTTGTAATGACAGGATGAGGGGTGATGTGTTTAAGCTGGAACTGGGGAAATTTAAAGAGGATGCTAGGAAGAAGTTCTTCACAGTGAGGGTGGTGAGACACTGGCATGGGTTGCCCAGGGAGGTTGTGGCTGCTCCCTCCCTGGAGGTGTTGAAGGCCAGGTTGGATGAGGCCTTGAGCGACCTGTTCTAGTGGGAGGTGTCCCCGCATATGGTGGATGATTGGAACTGGATGATCTTTGAGGTCCCTTCTGACCTAAACCATTCTATGATTCTAAATCCTTCTGGGGATTGTCAAAAGTAAACTTAAGGATGTAATTGGAAAAATCCAGCATGGATTCACCAGGGACTGGTGGACAATCCTGCTGGACAAACCTGATCTTCTATGGCAAAGTAACTGCCTCTGTTTAGCAGGGAGGTCAGGTGGCATTGTTCTCCTGCACTTTGCCAAGGCTTTGCACATGGTGCCCCACAACCTCCTCCTAGAGAAACTGACATGATATGGCCTAGGCAGGTGGTCATTGTGGTGGATGGGGAACTGGCTGACACCAGAAGTTGGTAGCAAAAAGTTCTTTCTCAACCTGGCAGATTGTTCCACCAGGGATCAATATTGGGACGAGTGAGGTTTAGTATCTTCATAAGTGATCTGCATTTTGGGATCAAGAGCACTCTGATGAAGTTCACACACAACACCAAAATGATTAGGGAGGTTGACACTCCAGAAGGCAGAGCCACCCTTCAAGAAGACCTGGGCAGGCTGTAGGAGTGGGCTAGCAAGCACCTCATGAAGTTCAATGGGGACAAAGGTCTTGCACCTGGGAATACATAACACAGGAGTGCAGTTCAGACTGGGATCTACCTGGCTGGAGACCAGCCCTGTGGAGAGGGATCTGAGAATCTTGGTGCCTAAGAAGCTCAGCATTGAGTGAACAGTGCTGCATTGACAAAGAAAGCCAGCTGGATGCTAGGTTGCATCAGCAAGGGCACTACCAACAGAGACAAAGAAGTTCTTATCCATTCTACTCAGTGCTTGTCAGACCGCACCTGGAGTACTTTATGCAGTTTTGTTCCCTGCTGTACAAAAGTAAGCTGTGGACGGACTGGAGGGTGTCCAGAGAATGAGCAGAGAACTGGAAGAGCTATCATACGAGGAAAGGCGTAGAGAATTAGGTTTGTTCAGCCTTGAGAAGAGAAGGTTTAGAGGAGACCTTATGTGCTGGTTTGAACTCACTGGAGGGTCTGAATGAGAAATTAGACTATAGGCTGAGAAAGGAAAACACTGATGATGCTACTTCACTCAGGTCTACTGAGAAACAAAAAAAAATTGTTTAAGAGTTTTAACCCAAAGATAGATAAGTCAGATCACTTTAGGCTGTGGCTGCTGCTGTTCGTAGCTGGATCTGAATAATTTCACTAACTTCTTTCCTGCTGCTAATCCCCCCTGGCCCATCTACCTTCACCTATCTGCTGCATAGAACAGATGGTGAGATAAAACTGGGGAGTGGGATGAGTGGTAGGGGTGATTAAACCCCCCTCTTAGGGACTTTCATCTCTGGGAGGGCTGTGGTGTTTCTGTATTACCTTTTTTACTGTATATATCTGTAAGTATCTGTTATGCATTGTAAGTATTTGCTTGTATGTTGTGCAAAGCTGTAAATATAAAGCTTCATTTATTAACTTCCAGCTGACTGAGTCCTAGCCTGGGTTATTTCAAAGTTGGGGGAGGCAGGGAACTGCCAAACCACCACACCTTATTGCCATGTACCAACATATAAACAGTGGCTACCAGGTTGATGCAGACTCCCTTTTTAGAAGGAGTCACACAGAAAAAGCAAGGGGTAATGGGTAGAGTTTACTCCTGAGGAGATTCTGATTGGAACCCAACATTTAGGAGGAAGTTCTTCACAGTGAGGGTGGTGAGACAGTGGAATGGGTTGCCCAGGGAGGTTGTGGCTACTCCCTCCCTGAAGGTGTTCATGGCCAGGTTGCATGAGGCCTTGAGCGACCTGTTCTTGTGGGAGGTGTCCCTGCCTATGATGGGGAGTTGGAACTGGATGATCTTTGAGGTCTCTTCCAACCTAAAACATTCTATGATTCTATGATTTTTTTTTCAGAATGAGAGCAGTTAGACATCTCCCAAAGGAAGCTGTGGATGAAGCATTGGATTCCACTACATGGGACTGTTTTAAGAATCAGCTTGAAAAGGTACTGGGCTATCTCATTTTAAAACTATACTATTACCTAGAAAGATTGGACCGGATGATTCTTGGGGTCCCTTCCAACCCAGCATTCCGTGATCCTGTATTTTCACTTAGAACAATAACAGTGCTTTGTGCTGGTTTGAACTAATTGGAGAATTTGAGTGAGAAATTAGACTATTGGCTGAGAGAGGAAAACACAGTATGGCAATTCACCCCAGAGCTTTACTGAGAAAGAAAAAAAAAAGTTGTTTTAAAAAGTTATAACCAAAATACAGATAACTCAGACGGTTTCTGACTGCTCTGGCTGCGGCTGCTTCTCCTGCAAGGTCTCCTTTGTCTCTGCCTCGGTAGCTAATTCTCAGTAATACTACTAACTTCTTTCTACTGCTAATACCCCTGGCCAATCTACCTCGGCCTATCTTCAGCATCAACAGGTGGTGAGGTAAGATTGGGGAAGGGGGGAAAGATGGTAGGGGTGGTTGGTTACCCCTCTGGGGGATTTTGGTCTCTGAGAGGGCTGGTGTGTCTGTATTACCTTTTTATTGTATATATTTGTAAATATCTGTTACACATTGTAAATATCTGCTTGTATATTGTGCATTGCTGTAAATATAAAGCTTCATGTATCAACTTTCAGTGTTTCTGAGTCCTAGCCGGGGTTTCTATCAAAGGTGGGGGGACAGGTAGCTGCTCAAACCACCACATGCTTGTACAGAGGAACTGCCTTTGTATATTGGGTCTTTACCTATATTTTAAACACCACTGAGCAACCATCAGCCAGCTCTCTCTTTTCAAAAAAGCAAAATCCTGCAACATCCCATCTTTCTAAGACACTCTCGCACTTTTATCCACCTGCTTAGGCAAGGAGAACAAAACCACACAGTAATATTTATCAGCCTGTCACCAGCATCGATGAAGTGTTAACCACTGGGGACTGAAGATCTCCCCAGCATACACCAAGTGCTAACACCTGTGCCAGTTCAACTAAATAAATGAAGTGGCTGACAAATGTAATCCTAGGATGGTTGTTTTGTCCAGAAGTATAAATTCACATTAGAGAGGAGCCTCCATTCAAATGCCATGTTATTTTCAGAAACCAAATCTCTCTTTGCAGATGATCAGTGGTGTTTGTGCTAAGCTGCTCAGCCCCAGCACCTGCTCTTCCCACCAGCTCTCTTCTCCCCATACCCTGATTGCTCTGTGCAAAGCTGGGATGTTGCCTATCAATTCTCATTATGGTGGAAGAGGCACTTTTGGCAAATCATTACTGCAGTGAAAAGAGAAGGCTGCAAAGCTGAAATACCTGTGAGAAAGGGCAGGTTATGCATCACTCTTCTCAAAGGCACAACATTGTGGAACAAGTTACCTAAAAGCTAAGCCTTACATGAACTTCAAAGACAGAAACATCACCAAGGACCAAGTGCCAGTCAGAAAACTTCTCCAAGGCATAACAGTCCTTGGACCACCTCAAGTAACAAACACCTTTGGAGAGTTTCAGAGCTGGGCTGGCTGCACACCACTGCTTCCCCAGTGTTAGCTGCAGCTGCGAAGATCATCAAAATTTTCCCAACATTTTGTTATAACCAACATTTCATGAGATTTCCTCCACTATCACCACGGCAGGAGACAAAGGGCCATGTGCAGGAAGGAGAAGCTCACATCAGGCACTTCAGAGGATGATTTCTGCATTTAAATGAGCTGGGCAAATCAAAATCCTTTTAGCACAACGTACATTAAGTGTTACCTGGAACAGATCCAAAGGGAGAGGACCATGACACTCTGTCAACCAGAGGAAAACACAAACAAATAGTCCATTTATATATATGTTAATCCACATATAAAAAAACCAACAAACAAAAAACCCCACCTCATTCCTTAAAACATGCTGCAAAACATCACAGCCATCCCTCCATTAAACCTTCTCCCTGGACCCCTCTTGTGTCAGCAGGCTGATGCTGCACAGTGACTCACAGCCTCATGCCAAGACCATCACTCACTGACAGCTGCCTGCAAGGCCAACACTGAGCACAAAGTGCTCACTAACTGCTCTGCCCATACCTCCCTCTGCCTTCTTCATCGAGCAGCACAGTGAGGGCTTCCCACAGACCCCTCTGACTGAGGCCAAATGCCATCAGCGACCTAGCTAGAAATTTCAATGGTCTTGGGGTTAAAAGGAAAGGTAAATATGGTCTGTTTAAAATTGTAAAAATCAATGAGTTCAATATCACAGAGTCACACAATTGTGAGGGTTGGAAGGGACTCCTAAAGATCATTTCATCAAATTGTCCCTACTAGAGCAGGATCACCCAGAGTAAATCACACAGAACACATCCAGGTGGGTTTGGAGAGCCCCCAGAGATGGAGACTCCACAGGCTTTCTGATCAGCCTGTTCCAGTGCTCTGCATCTCTTAAAGAGAAGATTTCTTTCCTTATGTGTATGTGGAACCTTCTCTGTTTCAGTTTACACCCATTGCCCCTTATCCTGTCACTGGACACCACTGAGAACAGTCTGGCTCCATCCTGCTGACTCTTGCTCTTTAGATATCGCTGGGCATTAATGAAAACCTGCCTCAGCCTCCTGCAGACTAAACAGCTCTGTCAGCCTCTCCTCATATGGTAGATATTCCAGTACCCTCATCATCCTAGTAGCTCTCTGCTGAACTCTTCCATTAGTCCCTCAACCTTCTTGAACTGGGAAGCCCAGAACTGGATGCAATATTCCAGATGAGGCCTCACCAGGGCAGAGTAGAGGGAGAGAGAACCTCCCTCAACTTGCTGACCACACTCTTCTTAATGCACCGCATGATGCCGGTTGGCCTTACCCACGTATTCATCTGGAAAGGGTTTGTTGCTCTGTGTAAAAGGTTAAGCTTACCTGAAAGTGTATCCTGACTCTTCCCTGGGAATAGCCTGACCTGCTCCCAGGTGTTGTGTTTAGCCACCTCCCATTTCTTGCTGAGACTACTATAAAAGGGGATGGACCTCCTCTCTCTCTCTCTTTTTAGCCTCTCCTCACCTGCCCAGCACCTTGCTACCTGCTGCTGTCTCACCACGTGCTCTCCAGCAAACATGTGGGGAAAACAAACCATGTTTTGGAACTATATAACTCATTGCATTTCGCCATCAATCTTGCATCCCCCTGCATCCGCTACCAATCATCAATTTCATCGCTTGGATTCAACTTCCATTCACGGGTTGTATTTATATATTTTGTATTTTGTTCCCTTTCCCCCTGTCCTCTGTAATTCCCCTCATTCGTGTATCCCATATTTTGGTTCCTTTTTTTCCCTATCCTCTATAATGCCCCCTACCTTCTATTTATTGTTAGAATCATAGAAGCAGTCAGGGTTGGAAGGGACCACAAGGATCATCTAGTTCCAACACCCCTGCCATGCCCAGGGACATCCTACCCTAGATTAGGCTGGACACAGCCTCATCCAGTCTGGCCTTAAACACCTCCAGGGAAGTGGCCCCAACCACCTCCCTGGGCAACCCATTCCAGGGCCTCACCACTCTCATGGTGAACAACTTCCTCCTCACATCCAATCTGAATCTCCCCCGAAAAGTTTGCCTTTTTACTTCCAAATCAAATTAAGTATTTGTTGAGCTTTTGAGCTTGTGGGGGTAGCTTAAACTAATACACTCTGTATTATTGAATTAGACCTTACTGGGGGGAAAAAATGAGGGGAAGGGTTCTTTGCAGCTAATAGAGGGGATGGGAATCAGCAATGCAAGACCTAATCTTTACCTAGTCATAGACATAAAAAGGGGGGGGGGGGAATAGTGCTCGTGTATCCCCT
>VWZI01023231.1:0-13702 GCA_013396835.1 Psilopogon haemacephalus | reverse complement strand
TCCTTATCTTCCTAGATGTTTTAGTTCACACTTGGGGTTTGGGGTTTTTAATTTATTTTTCAAGAGATCTACCCATGATTATGAGAGCCAAAACCCACTTCTAAGTAAATGAAAGATTAATTTCTCAAGTAGTCTCAGGACATCTAGAGGGGGAGACTTCAAAATGAGGGGTGAGAGAAGAAAAAACTGCTACCGAATTGAGTAAATCTCATGATCAACATTTCAGGAGTTCATGGTAGATTTGTGCCTTTATGTCTTTCAAGAGATTTGAGAAAATATAGCACTAATTCCTACAAAATGTTGCAAAGAGGAGTTTGGAAAGCCCTCTGAACATACATAAATATGCCTAAGCACTGTGGTGCCTGTGAAATGTAGAGCAGTCTCACTCTGAGATCACAGGAGAACAGAACGTGTTAAGGGTTGGAAGGGACCTCCAGAGACCATTGAGTCCAACTCCCCTGCCAGAGCAGGATCACAGAATCAAGTGCAAGTTGCACATGAACGCATCCAGATGGGTCTTGAAAGTCTCCAGAGAAGGAGACTCTGCAACCTCTCTGGGGATCCTGTTCCAGTGCTCTGGAATCCTTACAGTAAAGAAGTTCACAGGATTATAGGATGTCAGGAGTTGGAAGAGACCTCCAGAGATCATTGAGTCCAACCACCCTGCCAGAACAGGACAATAGGATCTAGTGCAGGTCACACAGGAACACATCCAGAGAGGTCTTTAAAGTCTCCAGAGAAGAAGACTCCACAACCTCTCTGGGGAGCCTGTTCCAATGCTCTGTGACCCTTACAGCGAAGAAGTTATTCTTGTGCTGTAGTTTACACCCATTATCCCTTGCCATATCACAGGGAACAGTTTGAAAGGGTGGGAAGAGAAGCACAAATAGGGATGAGAAATTGGGATTTTTTTAAAGGGAAAAAAAAACCAACCAAAAGGACAACAAACAATAGGCCATTAAGTCACAAACAGCCCTTAAAACTCTTCAAAGTCAGAGTAGCCACATGTCAATCACCATGGAGAGCTGAGGCTTTCTGCAGTTCAGTCAGTCGCTGAGCTAAAGGTGTGCAGGTCTGTGCTCTCTGCATGTTGCTCTCTGCCAAACTATTAGAGGGCAGGACAGCCCTTACCAGTGTGAGCTCTGTAGAAATGAGCTAAGACTCACCCAGATTAAGGAGAAACCCAAGGCTCAGTGAAGGAAATGTCTTGAAAAGGCTTCTGCAGTTCTGGAGCCCCCAGCACAAGAAGGAACTGTTGGAGAGAGTCCAGAGGAGGGCCATGAAGATTATCAGAGTGCCAGAGCACCTCTGCTATGAGGACAGGCTGAGAGATTTGGGGCTCTGCAGCCTGGAGAAGAGAAGGCTTCAAGGAGACCTTATAGTAACCTTCCAATATCTGAAGGGGCCTACAGGAGGGCTGGGGAGGGACTATTCACAAGATCTTGTAATGACAGGATGAGGGGGAATGGGTTTAAACTGGCAGAGGTGAGACCTAAATGGGATGTTAGGAGGAAGGTCTTCNTCTATGGTGGGGGGTTGGAACAGGATGATCTTTGAGGTCCCTTCCAACCTAAACCATTCTATGATTCTGAGAGATGACCATCCAGAGAAGCACTGAGTTAGGCAGAGTTCACTAGTTTTATTCTCTCCATGCAAGCTCTTCTCACAAGATAGATCTATCTGCACAATCAGTGTGGAACTGCAGTCTCCACAGCTTTGACCTATTTTTTTTTTTCTTAAGGAATACATTTAAGCTTTTTTCCCTCTACACCTCTAAGTTAAAAGAAACTAAACACTTCAGCCTTCTGACTTCCAGAGTGACTGAGGGGTGAAAAAGATCACTGAATTCCCCAGGCTTTCCTGGGATTTGCTTCCGAGAGCTTAGAGGTTGCATATTTGTGTGCCTGTTCTGCACTAGAGCACACCAGACCACGAAGAGCCAAGTGCAAGAGGAATGCTCCACAGACAGTGCCAGATGGATGCCAGACAAACCTCTCATTTTACTGTCCAGCACAAGTGTTAAGCTTTTACACCCCGATTAAGCTTCCAAGGCATCCAAGACAAGTAATTTACTAGCTAGAGACGTGTGCCTTTCCAGTGCCAATTCAGACCTCAAGTTTACTTATTCTTCTCACATAGCACAACCAGCAGAAGTAAAAGAGCAAGATCAAAAGGAAAAGAAACTAGATGAGAGAAGATGAAATATGAAATAACACTGGGAACGGACAAGCTGCAATTCATGATCAAAGGAATTAGTCTAGCCCCACCTATACTTATTTATAAAGAAGTGTAGCTTTGTTTATAAAGAAATACTTTCCCCCATTTCTGAAAGGAAGAATTTGCTGTTTGGCCTCATGTCACACATTCGTTCTTTAGGTGCAGCTGTATTTGGGTAGCTGAAAGAAAACAGCAGCGACAGAGCACCTCAAACGTTGTTTGTTTGCCTTAATCATCCAAAACCAGAGGACTCTCCTGGGATCACACAGCTTTCCCATCCATTTTGTGTTTAATTCTCAAAACCAAATTAATAATCAAAACCCAGATCATCTTCCATTCCAGTCAAACCAGGGAAGTATCAAAATGAGGTCTTGTGATCATTACCAGCTCAAAGCAAAGGGTCTTCAGCAGCCAGCTGGTTGTCCCCAGGTTACATTGCATGCCCCACACATCTGCTCTACCTTCACAAGCATACAGTGACCAGCAATGCCAGCATCTGTGAATTCACAGAAACACAGAATCAGTCAGGGTTGGAAGGGACCACAAGAATCATCTAGTTCCAACCCCCCTGCCATGCCCAGGGACACCCTACCCTACATCAGGCTGCCCACAGCCTCATCCAGCCTAGCCCTAAACACCTCCAGGGATGTGGCCCCAGTCACCTCCCTGGGCAACCCATTCCATGCTCTCACCACTCTCATGATGAAGAACTTCCTCCTCACATCCAGTCTGAATCTCCCCACCTCCAGCTTTGCTCCATTCCCTCTACTCCTTTCATTCATCTTGCATCCATCTGCATCTACCACCAATTTCCAACTTCACTGCTTGGATTCAACTTCCATTCACTCCCATCTATGGGTTGTTTGGGGTTTTTTTTTCGTTTTTTTGTACTTTGTTTTCTCTTCCCCCTATCCTCTGTAATTTCCCTTACCTTATACCTATATCTTGTATTTTGTTCCCTTTCCCCTATCCTCTGTAATTCCCCTTACCTAAAATACCTTCTATTTATTGTTAAAGGCTATTTTTTTACTTCCGAATCGAATTAAGTATTTATTGAGCTTTTGAGCTCAGAGGGGCTAGCTTAAACTAATATATGGGCAAAGACAAACCACATCACATGCTTCCAGATCTCCATGCGTCTCATCTTGTCATGAATTTTGTTGCATCCTTCAAACACACAGCCTGAGTCATTAATTCCTGTGTGGCTTTGTCCCTCTTCCTCCCATTTTACCCTTCTCACTACTCTTCTCAGCATGTCCATACCGGGGGCAGTGGTTCTACTAAGAGCTAGGTTTTGTTTCCTAGGGCAGACAATCCCACTACAGTTAGAGCTGCAGGGTAACATTTAGGGAAAATAATTTAATTCCTGTCCTGGTATGGGCGTGATTAACACCCTAGAGTTGGTTCAGTTCCTGGGATCCCCCTCCCCCTTCTGTTACAAGGTCCAGAAGAGGGTGTAGAGGCGGGGAGGGCACACCACGTGGCCCGGGGACCCAGGAGGCCTCCGGCTGCACGTACGCATGGGACTATTTTGAACCAATTGGTCAGTCAGTGGATGCTGGATGCCTATTGGTCAGTTCCACACACCCCTAAGGGGTATTTCGGGGGGGGTACAGTGACCGTTAAGGGTTCTTCTTCATCTTCCCCTTGTGCTGTGAGGAGCTCCAGCCATGTGCTCGGTGTGCAGCAGCAGCAGCAGCGGTGACAGACATTGCAGCTTATAGAGAAGCGGCAGGCAAAACCCCCGTCTCTTTTTCTCTTTCTATCCGGGATAAGTCAGTCCTTCTTTCCCTTTTCCTCGGGAAGAAGCGTTGTTTCCCCTCGCGCCCCGCAGGTATTTATAGGCGCGGCTGGGGGCTGTTTTGTATGTAAGCTCTCTGTTCCCTAAGTTCTGACTGTTTAAACTGTTTATTCTGGGTTTTTAAGCAACTCGTGCGTTTATTCCTGCCAACCGCGTATCTAGAGAACCCGGGGGACTCTTCCAGGACCCCCTCCGTGAGTATCAATACTAATTAAATTGATATCTCGCGACAATTCCTTATAGCATTGAGGGGGAAATAGGGCTCAAACTCAGGCAAAGACAGGACATTCTTGAGATGGGGGTGGGTTTGTGCAGTAGAAAGGACTGTGGAGGCAAAGGGAGGGAAATATTACAAAAAAGGGAAAAAAAAAATAAAACCTAAATGTTTTCCCCATGTCTGCAGGCCAAAATATCTTCATTAAGATATCCTGGTTAAGAAGATTAAAGGCTCCAGCTTTGGGAGACAGAGATCTCCCCAGATCTGTTGAAGGATATGATCATGGCAACCAGCTAGGGCCATGTCTGATAGAGATATGACAGCAGAAGACCCTGGACCACAAAGAGCACAACTAAACCATTCCATGATTCTATGATTCATACCTCTTTGTGACTCGTTGGGTTCTTTTGTCCTTTTCCACAGATCACCTTTGGTTACAAAACCATTTCATATAATCATAGAATGGTTTAGGTTGGAAGGGACCTGAAAGATCATCCATTTCCAACCTCCCTGTGCCATAGGCAGGGACATCTCCACAAGAACAGGTCGCTCAAGGCCTCATCCAACCTGGCCTTGAACACCTCCAGGGATGGAGCAGCCACAGCCTTCCTTGGCAACCCGTTCCAGCATCTCACCACCCTCACTGCAAAGAACTTTCTCCTAACATCCCCTTTAAATTCCTTTCCAACTAAACATGTGAAGAAACTTCAACACTAGACATTACTTGAAGAAAAATCATGCTGGAGATGGTTTTAATTTTAATTATCTTAATGTGCTTTCCCTAAGCAGCAGCAAAAGAGAATAAACTGCACTGATGCTCTTGTCTTTTTACATACTCCCATGGGGTAAGCCCATGAGTGTCAGTGTTAGAGTACCCATGGGTTTAAGAAAAGAAGAAAAATAAAACACCATAAAAGAAGAAAAATGAAACACCAGAAAACCTTTACAACCAACTGTGACAAAGCTGCAGAGTTGCAGCCCAGTCCAGCATCGCCTTTGACCTGTGCACCAGGCTCTGAGCCGTTCAAGATCTTCTGATCTGCCATCTCTTCCCTTAGCCTGAATTTTGGCAGCATTGTAACACTTGCAGTTAGTCAATCTTTTATCTATTGACCTTCACTAAGAGCTCAGAAATACAAGATTAAAATCCTTGTTGTAAAATTGAACTCATCAGAACCTCCTACACCAAAAAAAGTCCACTTTCAGTTAACAATTTGTCCACCCAAGGAATGTGTAAAGAAACCTGTAAAGGCTTTCTCAGATCCTTGTTTTGAACCTGTGTCTGCCTCAAAGCAACCTGTAAAGGTTTGCTTTACAGGGTGAGTTTGAGGCTGATTTTTGTGGCCTGGAATGTCCAAAGAAGTAGTCATGAAATAATGAAATGTAAGGCATAGTCTGATAGGCTATTTTTAGAAAACTACATTATCAAGCTAAAACATTAAAGCTAGAGCTAGAGCACTGCAGGACTAAGTAGAAAGAAGCAAAATAATGTCTCAGTTTTTTGACTTATTAAATATTTGCTCATTTCAGTAAAATTGTGCTGTTGTAATCTCTCCATTTAGAGCAGAGCTTGGAAAATATACTCATGCACAGAGTCCGACAGCTGAATCACCTCCACGGGCTGTGCATCCCTTTTGCTTTTTCTGCATTATTCAGTACCAGAGATGTGGTGATTTACCATTAATTTAATTTCCCTATATTAAATGTGCTCCCAGTATTTGCACAGCTTGACTAGAACTATGGGCCCAGCTTTCCTGACTCAGCTAAATTCATGGCGAAACCCCCAGGGTAGAGTTAGTTTGCTAAGCTGGCTGTGGAACAGAGTCATCTCCTAACTCCTCAAGTTTAACTGTTCATGCTTCTGTTCTAGGTTTCAGCAGCAGCTTGGCAAGCCTTTATCCTTTCTCAGACCCTTGGTTTGAACCTGTGTCTGCCTCAAAGCACTATGGAAAGCTTCTGTGTGGATCAAAACAACTTTCCTTTGGGAAATCATGAAATCTGCTGGGTATTAAAAAGACTGGTAGCATTTTGAGAGCAAAGGGACTCTGAGCTGTTGCAGTTACACTTTAGACCTTTGGATCAATTTAAGCCTGGGTCTGCAGTGCTGTCTCTTCCACATCATGAGTTAAAGCATCTTCTTTTGGCCGCTACTTAGAAGGATCTTTTTTTGGAAACCCATTCACAGCTGGATGTGTTCCACAACTGCTACCAGAAAAAAAAAAACAAACAAAAAAACCCAACAAACTAAAACAAAACAAAAGCCCCAAACCACAACAAAAACAAATACAGTCACTGTGCAGCTGATATAAATGACAGGGAAATAGTTTGATGGATTTAAATCTGGGAGATCATAGAATCATCGAACGGTTTAGGTTGGAACAGACCTCAAAGATCATCCAGTTCCAACCCACCACCATAGGCAGGGACACCTCCCACTCAAGGCCTCATCCAACCTGACCTTGAACATCTCCAGGGAGGGAGCAGCCACAACCTCCCTGGGCAACCTGTTCCAGTGTCTCACCACTCTCACTGTAAAGAGCTTCCTCCTAACATCCAGTTTAAATCTCCCCTCTGCCAGTTTAAACCCATTCCGCCTCATCGTGTCATTACAAGACCTTGTGCATAGTCCCTCTCCAGCCTTCCTGTGGGCCCCCTTCAGATACTAGAAGGCCACTACAAGGTCTCCTTGAAGCCTTCTCTCTCCAGGCTGCAGAGCCCCAACTCTCATAGGCTGTCTTCATAGCAGAGATGCTCCAACACTGGTGAATTGAGAGACCAAGACCTCAGCCCAAATTTATAACAGGTCTGTGGACTCAAGTTTTGGCATACTTAGGACACAGAAGGAGTACTTGCTACGCTCAGTCACAGCCACATTGGCATCCCAAGTTGAACACTCAGCCCCTTCCCAGTAGGAATTTATTTCATCTGTAGAAGAGAAACTTGTACCTGAGATCAGCTGATGAACCCAGCAGGTGAACACCATGGGTTGTTTGATTCAGTTGTAAGATCAGAACTTGGAAACTGAAAAGAAGGGGGGGGGAAATGTTAATGAAAATCATCCACATTTTGACATTTGCATCAGTTATGTTTGAAGCAAACCATTTACTTTCCTCAGTGAAGAGTGAAAGAGGAAGTGACTTGAAGTGCAATATGAAACAAAACATGACAATGGCTCCACCATGAACAGTTCACACAATAGAACTGTGCAGTAGTGTTAAGAATAGTCCACTGCTGCCATGGCAATCCTCATATTCGAAGACTCTCTGTTCTCCTGCATACACAGTTCCAAATAGGGAATTCATAAAAGAGAAATACAGAGGCAAACAGCATTGTATTCTAAACTGTGAGAGTTCAAAGAGCAATGGAAAACATGGTATAAGGACATCTAAACCTGAGGCTGGGAAGAAGCACTTGAGGCCATTTGCAGTAAAAGTCCTTCCCAAAAGCCACAAAACAACCTCTGGTGCCCAGCAATAAATATACATCTTGTAATAAAGGATTAAATACACTCATCCATAAGAAACATAAGTGAAGGGGATTAGGGGGATCTCAACAACATTTGGTAACGTACCAAGTCTCTGTGAGAGCAGGAACACAAAATATTTGACTCCCAGAAAACCTAGATTAAACACACTCCAATTTTTAATGAAAAGCCAGAAAGGAATTTGTGTAGTCCTTGCCAATCTCACCTAAGGAAAATCTTTCTGGTGTCCGAATGTGGTGATAATATATCACTTAGGGTCACAAGCACCACTATCTCCTGGCTTTAGTTATAGCCCAAGGAGAAATAAATTGCTTTTTAATGTCAGCAAGCAACCAGTTGAAGCCCTAAAGCAGGGAATCAGTGCACTATTAATATGACACAACCAGCAAACCTGTCTCCTTCCAAGTCCATTAGAAATATCTATACGTGAAGCACAAGATGCATTTTGTATTTGTATGAGTTTCCTCTCTTGTGTTATAAAATCCTTTCCATAGTTTTATGAAGCTTTAGCTTAGATTTGAGATCCTTGTTTTCAGATTTGCAGAGATATATATTTATTTTTTCCTTCAGAACTTCCTATCTCAGATGGCTGGAAACCTTCTAATCTGCAAATTGGTCAGATATGAATTTATGCAGTTTGTTTTGTGCCAGTAGTATTCCATCAAGGTATTCTCTTAATTCAAAGCTGTAAAGGCTCCCACCTGGAGCCTTCTGACTCCTCCCTAGGGTGGTCTGACCTTCCCCCAGGTATCATGTTTAGTCCCCTCCCAGTTCCTGCCAAGGATTGCTATATAAAAAGAAGGGGAGATCTTGTCTTCTTCTTCTTCTTGGGGCTTTTCAGCCTGGAGAAGGCTTCCAGGAGACCTTACAGTAACCTTCCAGTATCTGAAGGGGACCTACAGGAAGGCTGGGGAGGGACTATTCACAAGGTCTTGTAATGACAGGACGAGGGGTAATGGGTTCAAACTGGAAGAGGGGAGATTTAGGTGGGATGTTAGGAGGAATTTCTTCACAGTGAGGGTGGTGAGACACTGGAATGGGTTGCCCAGGGAGGTTGTGTCTGCTCCCTCCCTGGATGTGTTCAAGGCCAGGCTGGATGAGATCTTGAGCATCCTGATCTAGTGGGAGGTGTCCCTGCCTACGGTGGTGAGTTGGAACTGGATGATCTTTGAGGTCTCTTCCAACCTAAACCATTCTATGATTCTGTGATTCTTTCTCTGCTCCAGCTTGCCTGCTTGACCAACTCCCACTGTCCTGCTCCCAGATCACCACATGCTCTCCAGCCAACACGTGGGAATAGCAACCATTTTCTTTGGAACTCTGACTAACTGCATCTCAGCATCAAAATCCTGCATCCTTTTTCACCCATCATCAAAATCATCCATCCCAGTGTTTGGACTCAATTCCTTTTCCACGGGTTGTATTTCTATTTTGTGTATTTTGCTCCCCTTTCCCCTTTACCACCTGTAATTCCCCTCATTCTCCATACCCTGTATTCTGATTCCCTTTTTTCCCCACCTTCTGTAAAACTCCCCTGACCTCCTATTTATTGTTAAAGTTCATCTCTTTTATTTCCAAATCAAATTCAGTATTTATTGGGCTTTTGTGCTCAGGGGGGGCTAGCTTAAACTCAATACAAAATCTCCTGCACATGCAGCACATAGTAATCTTCAAATTACATCTTTTACCATAGATGTGGATAGAAAAGAAAGCTGGAACTAGCAGCAGAATCCCAAGATGAGTACAGCAATTCCCTAAACCAAAATGCATCCAAATCAGCTCAATCAGGGGGGATCAAAACACAATGGCATGGGTCCAACAAGAAGCAAACAGAACTATGAACTAGGCAGCACAACACCTCATAGCCACTCACTCTCTCTTTCTGCCCCAGGATCGGGGAAAGAATTGGGAGGGTAAAAGTGAGAAAAGCCATGGGTTGAGACAGTTTAGTAAGTTTAAATTACTAAGTATGTAAGCAGCAAAGAACAAAGCCAAGAAAAACAAGTGATGCAAAAATCCCTTGATTGCTCACTGCCAGCTGACCAATGCCCAGCCAGATCCTGGGCAATGGCAGGCCAGGTAACACCTCCTGCCTCCCAAACACAACGTCATATGGTATGAGATGTTCTCCTGGGCAGTAGGGGTCAGTTGTCCCAGCTAGGTGCCCTCCCTATTTTTTGTGAACCCCTTGCTGGGGTGGTGTGAAAAGCAGAAGAGGCTTTGATGATGCTGTTTGCACTGCTCAGCAATAATAAACACATCCCTGTGATATCAACGCAGTTTTCATCACAAATCCAAAACACAGCATGACACAAGCTGTTATAAAAGACATTTATTCCATTCCAAGCCAAAATCATACAGCTCTGGAGGAGAATAATGACATTTTCCTGTTCCACGGATTGCTCTTTAGCAGAATTAGCTGTTTCAACCTCTGGTAAATTGATATGCTCAGATCCACCTCTTCTTACCCACTGATATGTTCTCTTCAACTTCAGAACAAAAACAACAACAATAAAATCAATTCCTAAGTGTTATTCCTCCAGTCTCTTACACTTCATTAAAACATCACCCAGTTCTTCTGGGCTACCATCAGACTTCATCTCATCTGAAAATATATGGATCATGCCTATTTGCTAAGAAATATGTTGAGCTCCAACTAACCACTCACCATCCTAATAATCACCCTCTTAAACAAGAGCTTAATAAAGCAAATGAGAAATGGACCTCTTCTCTGCTGAGAGGCTCAATATTTTATAAACACCCTCTTTAGCAAGCTTTTTTTTAAGGTTATGAACTTCCCTCCCACAGAAAGTGCTACTGTCGTGGTAGACTTGAAGGGTCAAAATAGGCCTATACATATGCTGGCTTACTGAGATATGTTTTTCTGCCTTTCTTCTATTTTGAGGAAGAATAGACCACTGGAAAAAGGATAAAAGACTTTGAGCAATGGAGTCTGTGGCAGGGCAGGGCACTGTCCCACTGGAGGTTTGAATGGGGTGCGAACTTTGGCAGGGCATACCCCAGTACACTGCCCCACTGGAGGTGTGAATGGGGCAGGAAATGGTCTTCCTCCCTGCCCACATCTGTCACCTCTGAGGCTTAGTACAATAGGTGTGAAGTGCCTTCTCCCAGCCTCCGTGGGCTTGAACAGGGAGGGAACAAATTGCCTCAGTATATATATGGCAGCTGGACAGATTGGAGCAGGACCTTCACCAGGACTTGCAAGGACCTTCACTGGGACCTTCACTCGGACCTGCACTCTGACCTGAACCGGAACCTGCACTGGGACCTTCACTGGGACCTGTACCGGGACCTGAACGGACCTGAACACGGACCTGGAGACACGAACCTCGCATGGACTTTGACCCGGACCTTGAAGAGCACCCTGGCTTTGCCCTGTCTTGCTTCGCGATCGTGGCTTCATGAAAGTCGTGCCTACAGCGATCTTGGACTCTGGCAGGCACTGGACTCCAGACACTGCCGTGAAAGAGACAGTCTCCCATTTGTAAGTAAGGCAAAGCTGTTTCATGCCCAAACCTTTCCATTTTTCTCATTTTCCTGAATTACAAGAAAAGGCATCCTTGTGAAGACTTTTCCCAACCAAATTAGAACCCAAACTTAAACCAATTTACACACAGATTGTGGGTGGGGCTTTTGGAAATTATAAAGGCCTTGAGCAACCTGTTCTAGTGGGAGGTGTTCCTGCCTATGGCACAGGGGGGTTGGAACTAGATGATCTTTGAGGTCCCTTCCAACCTAAACCGTTCTATGATTCTATGTATTAAAAGACAGCCAGAAGAGTAAGAAAGCAACAAGAACCAGCAGACAAACCAACAGCACTTGTTAATTAACCATCAGCTGCCATGAAGGTAAGTGGAGAAGGAAGCATGCTGTCCATAAGCTGTCACTGTTGTCTCATCAGGGCTCACTTCTCCCAGATATCATTTCTTCCTATATTCTCCACTGAAAGGCAGAATCCCTGGGGACAAGCTGATCAGGAGCAGCAAACCACGAAGCTCGGCAGCCGGGCGAGCCTGGCACCAAAGTGTTGACAGCTCCGAGACAGTGTCTGTGAGCACAGCTCTGCATTCCATGGGAAGATGAGCTAGATTTTGTATCCTCAGCTCCATAGGTACCATTCCTCCGTCAAGGCAGACTGAAAGCTGGCAGAGCTTCCCATTCACTGAGGTTTTGCCATACAGCCCTTGTTTTCTTTTGTTTGGAGCTGAGCTGGATACACAGAAGAAGCCACAAATGAGAAATTAAACTGCGTACAAAATGACTGTGTCATATGGGTGCCATCTGCATTAGAAGCAGTGAGTATTAAAAGCAAATGGTGAAAGAATTATATTCATACAGTTCTGTAATGGCAATTTGTGCTAAATAATACTCAATAGCGAAGGTGCTAATTGAAAAGTCATTTGAAAATTTGGTGCTAAGGCAGCTGGCAAAATTTTATTTAAGTACCAATTAAAAAATTGGGAATGAGATTCTAATTTAAGAAATACCTATAGCATTTTTTTTCCACATGTACTTTCCACTTAGCCTATACCTGGGATGAAGAGCACTCTTGCAAATTGAGATGACTATCTGTGCTGGTTTGAACTAATAGGAGAATTTGAGTGAGAAATTAGACTATTGGCTGAGAGAGGAAAACACAGTAGGGCACTTCACCCAGAGCTTTACTGAGAAAGAAAAAAAAAATTGTTTTAAGAAAGTGTAACCCAAACATAGATAGTCACAGTGCTTCTGGACTCGCTGGGCTGCAGCTGCTCCTTGCATGGTCTCCTTTGTCTCTGCCTTGGTAGCTAATTCTCAGTGATACTACTAACTTCTTTCCTACTGCTAACTCCCCTGGCCAATCTACCTCAGCTTATCTGCAGCATCAACAGGTGGTGAGGTAAGATTGGGGAAGGAAGGAAAGGTGGTAGGGCGTGGTTGGTTACCCCTCTTGGGGCTTTTGGACTCTGGGAGGGCTGTGGTGTTTCTGTATTACCTTTTTATTGTATATATTTGTAAATATCTGTTATATCTTGTAAATATTTGCTTGTATATTGTGCATTGCTGTAAATATAAAGCTTCGTTTATCAACTTCCAGTGCTCTGAGTCCCAGCTGGGGTATATTTCAAAAGGTGGAGGGGTACGTAACTGCTAAACCACCACAGATATCCTACCCTAGATTAGGCTGGACACAGCCTCATCCAGCCTTGCCGTAAACACCTCCAGGGAAGTGGCCCCAACCACCCCCCTAGGCAACCCATTCCAGGGGGGTTAGGGTTAGGCAACCCATTCCAGATCAGGTCACACAGTGACACATCCAGGCAGGCTTTTTTTTTTTTTCTGAGTCCTAGCCAGAGTTTTTTTCAAAAGGTGGGGGGGCAGGTAACTGCCTAACCCACCACACTATCTAAAAGCAATGCTTTCAGGTGTGGGAATGCAATGTGAGGCAGAGAAAAGTAAAGAGCTGTGTACAAGAATTTGACCTTCATTCTCACAGCTCTGTGTTGCTTCCCACAAGGGAGTAGGAGATAACAGACATCTGGTTAGAGAGTAACAGGTTATAATGCATATCAATGAGTGGAATATCCTCACCTAGATTAAGTTAATGCATTATTTATATGATGGGATAGAAAGAAGTCGCCGGGAAGGTGACTTTAGTCATCGTGGTCCTTTGGTCACTGGTCCTCTTACTGCACAGGCCTCATGCTTGCACTAGCCTGGAGTAAAGAGCATCTGCTTTGATCCAAAGTGTGTTGTTGCTTTTGACAGCTTACTGCCAGCAACAAGTGGTGGAGAATGCGGGCAACAAGACAACGTAGCAGCTACAAGAGCAGCGACATTCAGGGAGTGTTTTATAAGCATTTTTTAAGGTGTGATAATTTTTTACTTTTCCAACAAAATAGAGCTAATTTTCCTCTCAGACACCCAAACCTCTGCATGGTTTGCAGTCCAGATTTTGCAGTATTGTGCTAATTAATAAGAG
>VWZI01023223.1:8662-65306 GCA_013396835.1 Psilopogon haemacephalus | reverse complement strand
GAGGGGCGAGCAACTGATGTCATTTACCTGGAGCTGAGCAAAGCCTTTGACACTGTCCCACACCACATCCTGCTCTCCAAGCTGGTGAAACATGTGTTTGATGGGTGGACCGCCAGATGGATAAAGAACTGGCTTGATGGCCGCACCCAAAGAGTGGCTGTCAATGGCTCCATGTCCAAATGGAAGACAGTGACAAGTGGAGTCCCTCAGGGATCAGTCCTGGGACCAGTCTTGTGCAACATCTTTGTGGGTGACATGGACAGAGGCATTGAGTGCACCCTCAGCAAGTTTGCTGATGACACCAAGCTGTGTGGTGCAGCAGATATGCTGGAGGGCAGGGATGGTATCCAGAGGGACCTGGACAGGCTGGAGAGGTGGGCCCATACCAGCCTCATGAGGTTCAACAACACCAAGTGCAAGGTCCTGCATCTGGGTCAAGGCAATTCCAAGCACAAATACAGGCTGGGCAGTGACTGGCTTGAGAGCAGCCCTGCGGAGAAGGACTTGGGTGTGCTGGTGGATGAGAAGCTTAACATGAGTCAGCAGTGAGCTGACTTGCTGAAGTGTGCCCAAAGAAGGGCCATGAGGATGATCAGAGGGCTGGAGAACCTCTCCTATGAGGGCAGACTGAAAGAGTTGGGGCTATTCAGTTTGGAGAAGAGGAGGCTCCCAGGTGACCTTATTGTGGTCTTCCAGTATCTGAAGGGGGCTTACAGAAAACTGGGGAGGGACTTTTTAGGTTATCAGGCAGTGACAGAACTAGGGGGAATGGAGCAAAGCTGGAGGTGGGGAGATTGAGATTGGATGTGAGGAGGAAGTTCTTCAGCATGAGTGGTGAGGCCCTGGAATGGGTTGCCCTGGGGGGTGGTTGGGGCCCCATCGCTGGAGGTGCTTCAGGCCAGGCTGGATGAGGCTGTGGGCAGCCTGATCTAGGGTAAGGTGTCCCTGCCCATGGCAGGGGTGTTGGAACTAGATGATCCTTGTGGTGCTTTCCGACCCTGACTGATTCTATGATTCTGTGTGTTTAAAGGTCGTTTGGATGCGGTGCTTGGGGATATGGTTTAGGGGTGAATCTTTTGGAGTAGGGTTATCAGTTGGATTTGGTGATCCCAAGGGTTTTTTCCAACCTGAGTGTTTCTGTGATTCTGTGAAAGAACTAATTTGGTATGTCAGGGTCAGATTGGTAGATGAAAGCATCTGATGCTGAGGAACTGAAAATTTTCCTACCTGTAATTTTGGTATTTTAGAATGGCTTTAGTCTGATCCTTAATCTAGGTGTCCCTATCATTTGTGTCTTGAAACTGAAGGGTCTGGCATGGGTTTGGATCTGTACGTCTCTATTACATATAAATGCTCACCTGCAATTGTGCTGTGAGCTTTTTGGCTCAGTCATAATATTTGAAAGGAAACCACATTACACACACCGAAACTACTCTGAAGAACAACTTGACACCCAGTAAATGTGAACAGTTTTGAGGTTAATTTCAACACTGCTGTAGTGCTCCAGGCCAAAACAACATAGTGGGTGCAGCCTTAGGGTATTCACCTTGTCTGCACTGGGCTTGCTGGTATACCACGAGTCATGAGAGTTTTGTGTTCTGCAGGGATGGTGGTCAGTTGAGTATCTTAGAGCACTGAACATTCTGTTAGACACCTACATTTAGACAGCTAAATCCCAGTCTGGATGACTGTACTGGAGAATTATTCTGCCCTGATGTGCCTGAGACTCTGCTGAGAATTGGGTAAATCTTGTATAAACAACTCTGAGGCTGACAGCTACACCAGCTACACTGGTGTCACAAATAAAGCGGCACAGGCTTGGAATTAATAAAAGACATGACTTATTTATTGATATAAAAATCTCACCATCCACAAAATTAGTAAAACAGTATTGACAGGTTTGTTGCACAGTTGCACCATATCTCCCAGGATACAGGAATGGGTTTAAAGGTCAGTATTTGGAAAACTATAGAATCCATGAGCAGTATATTCCCCCTACTAACAAGACAAAGTATTTTCCGGAGACTTAGACAAGTCCCAGATATACTCTCAATGATGGTTCCAGTTGTGGTAAGTCCCCTTGGTGCCTCTGTTTCTTGAGAAATCCTTCTGTAACTGCAATGCGTGATCCACACTGGGGGAGGAAAACCCCAGGGAGAGCCGCTGCCCTCTACCAGTGACAGCAGCTCGTGCCCCAAATGTCCTGTGTCGTGGACTCCACAAACCATATTCCACATGCCAAAAGAGGGCAGAAAACTGACCAGCATCAGGTTCTGCATTGTCCAGGCTGGCCTGGGGCTTTGCCCTTAACATGTGACTTTGGGGAAGGGGCCCAGGTGTCAGCTGACACAGCCTTGAAAAGGGGGAGGTGACTTTCTCCTTACCCCTTTTCCCATGCTTCTGATCTTCACCCCCATCCTGACTCAATAGGTTGGGGGAGGGGTTTTGGATGCATTGCCACATGAATATAAAAGAAAAGTCTCTTCATTAAAACTGTCTATGATCCACCTAAGGCAAAATGTGGTAAGATTTAGTTAATGCTAATTCTATAGCTTTTTGATTGCATATGAAGAGATACGAGGGACTGTAATCTTATAGTAGTGGTTGTTACAAGCTTAAGAACCCACTTATAATATACAAGGTTCAGGACCATAGTACGTATCACTTCCCACCACTTCTGTGTTTTTTTCCAATATTTCTAATCTTCAACATCTGGAAAACACCAACACTACAGGCAGAGAAATTAAGAAACTCAAAATGTGGAAGGGTATTCATTGCATATATAAATAACAAGACACCTGTACTGAAGAACCAGCATAAAATCACTACTATCCTCAGGGGCAAATGTTATCTGTGTGTCAATCTTCTAAAATGAATTTTAATTTGGAAACGTGCACAGAATTTTTGAGGTATATAAAAAGAATACATGTTAATAATGATTTTTTTTTCTTTTAAAATTAAAATTAAAAGAATATAAGTAACATTTTGGGACTTCAGTCAGCCATTTGGGTTCTTATCTGGGTGTACAATACTGAAGATGCAAGAGCTGAGCAACACTGAACCTGTATGTTTTGGGATATGTATGCTCGGATGCTTCTTGTCTTCACGTAACATCAAAATCGGCAATCCTACAAAAGCAGTACAGCAGGGTTCAACTTGCACACAACAATGAGTCAAAAATATCAAGGCATAGTCTGTGACCTGCGCCTGCTCCCCTTTTGCACTGCCACCTAAAATACAAGAGCTGGAATAGGACCCAGAGACCATGTCCCTTTGCCTCAAGCCCTGTTTGTTCTCATCCTCTCTGTCTCCTAGTGAACATTTGATTTTACAGCATCATCCCTGCAGGTGGGTTGAGGGGCACTGACCTGGAGTAGCCTGGTGGCTGTGCCTGGAGCACTTTGCTGATGACTTGCATAGGTGTATTCTGACTAATGCAAGCTCAGGTACCTCCAGGCAGAAATGGCATTTTTAATTCTGCTCGCCCTTCAGCACATCTGCTTTTTAACCAGTGGGCCTTCAGTTAGAAAAAAGAGTAGAGATGCCAGACATGCTTACTGCATCTTAGTGCATCTTGCCTGTGTTTTATGCTTGTTGGTAATGATAGTGGCACTGAGGCACAGTTGGGCATAAATGACAGCTCAGTGAAAGCCTGAGGATCTCAGCTGGAGTCAGGCTCCTGCAGTGGTAGTCTGTCAGTACAGTAACCATAACTCTTCCTGAGTGTGCTGTCTTACTACTGTGGATATTTGTTTTGAAGATGCTTATTGCAACTATTTCCATCAGTTCTCTTTTGAAATTATTTCCATGAAAACATAAAATGTGTCTTATCGTGTTAATTCCTGAGACAGTTAAATGACTCCTATTTGGAATCAAAAGGGTGGATGCATTCTATTCTTATAACAAAAGGAATTTCTAGATTAATTTGTAAAAATAAACTGCTATGTATATAAATTTATATATATATAATATGAAACATGAATAATGATTAAATATAGGTGGAATAGTGTCTTTGTTGTATTTTGGGTTTTTTTAAGAAAACAACTGTACTTTTTCATGTGACTCTTCTAAAAGCTTTCCTAGCCTCGTTTAGTAAATGACAACTTACTTAAGAAATTACTTTCCTTTATTTCCCTTTTCAAAATTATTATTTTGTTTTGTTTTCTGATGATGAAACAAGTACAGGCATTATTACATTTCTGTATACTGAGGTCTTCTGTAGATTTTTCAATGACAGCTATTGTCTCCATGAGAATTTTGTGAACAGTCAAAAATCTGGCTACATACTGGCAAATGGCTTTAATTAGGGGGAAAAAAAATCCACCTTGATTTGCATACATTTATTAGCAATGGGAACATATAATCTCTAAACCATGTTTTATATTATCCTAAAGATTTTTAGGTGAACCAGTGCAGTTTCTCTCTCCCTTTGATTTCTATGCATTGGTTTGCAAATCTAAAAGTATGATTATTCACATATGGAGTGTTCCAGTTCGAAACATTTGAATGTTTTTAAAAGCTTCCTGTACTAAGTGAAGGAGCTTGCTTTCCTTTTTTTCTGATTCCTAGGCACATAGACTATGCATTAGTGCCGTTTTTGAACTCTCCTTCATGAAGTCTGGAAATTATCTTAAAATGAAAATTAAGATGCTCATGCATGGAAAAAACATCACTGTGGGACTTCAGTGATACTCATAAGTTGGTGACAAATCCCAGCTTTCTGCTCACAGTACTATCTGTAAAAACCTTCCAAACGAGTTTTACATAGAAGTGCATGGGCACAAGGTAGTAATGCAGGTATGGAATTGGCAACATTTGGGAATTTATGTAAAATTGATGAGTGGGACTCATTACAAAAAAAGGGGGACAGAATCATACTAACTAATGTATTAAAATTTAAGACTTTCCTTAACCCTCTTTTAAAGCATGTGCTTTATGTCAAATAACAATGTTATGGTGCAAAAATGGTTCATCTCCTTTTTTAAAATGTGTGGGTTTAACTTTCCCCTGCTTTTCTTAACCAATATGACCTGGAGGTTTCTTGCAGTGGAAATAATGATATTGAAAAAGGAATGCTTAGGAGTACAAGATAGATCCTTAGAGACTGAAGTAATACCATTAGTGGACAAGCTGAAATGAAAAAAAAAAAAAAAAAAAGGGCTCCAATTTAGATACACTGCCTGGTGTAGTCCATTTACATTATAAAATATTTGTCAGAGGTACATATTTATTTAAATAGGAAAAAAACCCCCTACCATAAATGAAAGCAAAAAGTCTAAATTTTTTAGATCATCAAGAATATGGTTAGGGAAATAAAAAAAAAAGAAAAGAAAAGAAAAAAAAAGGAGTAACTCAGGTTTACTGCCAGAAACTGAACTCATTCCTCTTATATGTCCTCTCTGCAGAAAAGCTGCTATTTTTGTAGCTCTTCTGTGGAGGACCAGTCTTGTGAAGTGGCCAGTTCATTAATGTTACGTACGTGTGTTCCCTGAAGGCGGTGACACATTTTGAGGCCACTGCAAGCTGCAGTAGTGATGGCAAGAAGAATGTGCTCTGAAGGGGACAGGAACAAGATGACCACCAAAAAAAGGCACAGGTCTAAGCTGCTCAAAGCTTTTCTTTGGCATAGGCTGACTTTCTGCATGTACTTTTCATTAGCTTATGTGCTGACCTTGAGATTTTATATACACTGAGGTTGTGGGGCAGATGATCTTATCTCTTTAATCTGCCTTATGTGTTTCCTTTGGTATATAACTCCTCCTTCTCTGATCGCTAGCAATAACAAAGAAACCACCTTACTAGTTTTATATATTACTAGAAATGATCTTTTAAAAGCATTCCCTGACGCTAAAGATAGATATATTCATGTTTACAAAAGTACAGTAGAAATAGTACCAAGGGGGAAAAAGGAGCTTGGTAAAGTGGGATTTTCAGTGCTCAGATGTGAATGTAGCTAGACTTCAGATACACCTGTTTTTCCTAAACCTTGTATATCCTGATAATGGAGCTGAAAATTTCAGGGTAAAAATGTTTCTGTATGAATAATATCATTGATATTCAGCTAAGCCTGGGTAAGACAGAGATTGTGACATGGTGAATAACATACCTGACAGTACAGAGTCTAGAGATAGTGTTATGTGGAAACTGGGAAATAGTTGTTCAATTGAAAGGTAAAATATTCTCTTTCTAATACGGAAGCCCCCTTTCTTCACATCAAGCAGTCTTCATGGGTCATCAATTGCTCTTAAGCAGCATTTCTTTTCTCCTGATTCTGTGACTGAGTGAATGACTAATCTGAAGGTCTCCTTTTGTTTTCAGAGCTGCTTGCAGTTGTGTTATCAGCACTGAACACACCTTAGCAAATGGAGCTTGGTAAGATGTTTGATAGACAGAACTTTCCTGGAATCCAATGGTCCTACTCTTGCCCTCTATGTTCGACCTTGAAGGGACAATAGCAACAGAGAGACAATGATTAATGCCTCATCCCCTGAGCCTTTTCTTCCTCTGAAGTATCTCTGGCCCAGGATATTTTTGCAGATTGAAAATAGGAAAGGAGAAATAGTATGGTCTGATTTCACATCAGATTGAGATATTTTCCTTTTCTGATCTCAAGAAATGAAACCTTTCTGAGTGGGTGCTGATCCATATGCTGTTCACTGGACTCAAAAAAAACATGAAGGAACCAGGATCTCTCTCAGCTAGAGGTTATCACTTCTCTGTGTATTTTCTAGCTTTTACTGGAAACTACATAAGAAGGAGCATTTAACCCTTTGGTTTTTCCAGTTTGATGAGAAAGCTGGTGAGTCATCCTATCTTTTAATTTTATTTTTACTTTTTTTTTTTTTTTTTTTTTTTTAATAACAGGAGGGCCTCTGGCATTGGCATCAATGTGCTGTAAGTGGGCAAGATTCTGCTAGGGCTGAAGGGTAAGAGTAAAACTGTATAAAGTAATTTTGAAAGGGTTTTTTGGAGAGCTTTGTAAGCTTTTCTTCTTGGGTTAGAAGGGGAAATAAATGGTAAATGAGATAAATAAATTAAAAACTATTAATGTTTTTCACCCTAGGCATGTATAAGTAACAATATGTTTTTCTTTTCTTTTTCTTTAAATAAAAAATCTGATTCAGTTAGTAATTTCTTCTCTTTCAAGAATGCCTTTTCCATCCCAGGCACTTAAGTACGAACAGCCAGTTCATATGGCATTCATTGATTCTTCAGCAGTTGAATTGAAATGAATATGTCTCTTCATGCTGTCATTACTCAACAATATGTCACCATGGAGAGTCATTTTTACCTCAGGTGAAAGAATGGAATGTACTGAAAAGTCATCTATTAACCTGTCATCATCCATAACTTCTGATGCTTATTGCTTACTCCCATGATTTATTCAGACCCATAAAGCATATGTGTTTTTCTCATTTCTGCAGTAATATTGGTTCTTCTAATGAAGTTTAGACTTGAAACTCTTGCCTTCTCAAAGTTGTTGATATACTTTCAGAGTTGTGATGGCCTCATGCCTTTAAAGTAGCCTGATTAGCATACAAGAAATTAAAGAAATAGACTTTAAATTCCTCAGATTGCTACATAGAGCATATGGAAGAGCAATAACTGTGGAGAGTGTTTAATGACCCACTACTCTATTCAGCTCAAGTCATGGATATGCTCAGACATTCCCTGTGTGTGAAACTACTTAGACCAAACCTGTGTTAAGTGAGTGATATGGGGAGTAGAAACATTCATAAACTAGGACAGGAAAATAAAAAAACATTTAATATATTGGTACAGTCAGAAAACTCAATCTCCTAAATTGTAGGTAAGGGTAAATAAATAACATTCCTATAGGTAATTATCTATTGCCTGTTTAAAAACTGGTCAGTATAGTACTTAATTACTTCTAAGGCAGGAAAAAGTAACGACTTTTATTTTTAACATGTGTTTTTTATTATTTTCCCCTGTAATTTCTCTAAATGACACATGTCCTCACTAAATGATGTTTGAATTAAACTCAATGTGTGCCTGCAATATCTTATCAAACTTAAAGCTGCTGATGTGTACTAGCAATAGTTTGACATTTGGTTTCCACACTGAACAATACTGGACAGGGTGAAAAGGCAGAAATGCAAACAGTGATCAAATATCATGGTGATCAGAGACACTATTCAATCCTAAAGCCTTCTTACTGTTCAAGATGGTTTACAAACTATGGGGCATGGGGACAGGCTTTGTATCCATCCACATGAACACTTCTAGCATGAACTAATTCCGACTTTTAGTTTAGTAACATCAAACAATTTGACAAGAAGTGTGGAGGAAATATCCATGGACATGAATTGCAGATTCTGTTCCATGTTCTTAATATTTCATTACATCTCTGTAGTAGTTTTCTATCCTCTGTAACTGGGATAATTAGGTTGGAAATATGAACCACTTGCATAACTTGTGGTAAAAAAGGTGTGACTAACAGTAAAAGTAGCTCACCAGTTTTGCTTGTGATAAAATTCAGAAAATTATCAGTAGTAGGAGGGAAGACATTAAGCTGAATCAACAGCAAACACTTAGACTGGAAAAGATAAACTCTTGACAAGCCTTCTTTCACACTCTCTCATCATAAAAGGTAGTAGTGACATTATCTCCAAGTTTATCTGGTTTAAAGTAGCTTCTCTGAATCTCTTCAAAGCAGTTCATGGGCTCTTTTTGGGTCTGAAGATGTCTGAAGATGTTGAAAACAGCTGGTCTGTAGCAAAGTCGATTTGGCCTCAAAGCATTTCTTAAGAGAAAGACAAATTTATGTTTCTGCAGCTGTGAATGATGAAGTCTCTGCCCCCACTTCTCAGGTATGGTAGAGTGCAAAAAAGCTTTTTTAAAGGACCTACTTCACAGAGGTGTAATAAAGTCCTGCTCATGAGGACAGGGAGAGCGTAATGCACATGGTTTTATAGGAGGCACTTGGTAGATAAACTTGAAAGATGATGCCTAAACAGGTTAATAAACAGAACATCTTCAATCATTTTGATGATTTTACTGAAAAGTAATAAAAAATGTAAGGTAGTAGAGGCAAATGTGTATGTAGGTGTCACTGAATCTATATTTTACTAAACACTGAGTGTACATCTTACATTATTTTTTATAATATAAATTTTGAATTTTAAAATTATTCCTTCTACAGCAATGCTTTTGTCCATATGTGAGTCAGAGGCTCTCTGCCATCACAGATCTTGATCTGATAATAAATATTCTGTGTGACCAAACTCTGAAGGTTTGTGTAACCTTGAAAAATCTGTAAGCAGATTACACAGTTCAAGACAAGTGCTTTGTGAAGTAGCAGAGGTAGGATATGTGACATGAATCTTGGCTGGAATTTTGGTCACTCCATGCAGTTTGAAAGCATTGTGCTACTAGTGTCATGAAGCTGTGGGGAAGAAGAAGGAGCAGTCCACGGAAACCTTATCTTGAACCTGATGTTACACCTTGCCTACTGACAGAACTGAATCAGTAGCTCTGCTGTTTGTTGGGATCCCTCCCAATGGGTATTAACTTAAAAAAAAAAAACCAACAACTTTGTTTGCATTAATGCTAGCTATTAACCTAACAGTTTATTAAGTACTTAACAGTTATTATTTAATCCATGTGTAGTGAAATTTTCTGTTTAGCTTCTGGACTGGGTACTTAGTCCTCCCATCTGGTACAGCAAGAAGATTCTACCTATTCAGCGGGGACTTCTAAGTTATTACATTAGAATTTTGGCTAAGAGTGAATGAAATTGAGCACCATTGGTTATAGCTTTTTTGATATGAGTGTTTTGTTTATGAAAGATGGTTCTAGCCAGAAATTATAGTTTAATGAAAAATTAGTGAGATCAAACTTTTGGAATTGCTCATCCCACTTCCCCATCTTGATACCACTTCAGAAGGGTTCAGCAACTGAGGAAGATGACACATCCCAAAAGCAGAAACAAGAATTGCCGGGGTTATACACCTTTGCAGAAATTGATTGTTGCTTGTGTCCTTTGTAATAATTGATCAGTGTTCCATTATGAAGAGTAAAGGTGTGTCCTAAATTAAAGTAAAAAATGGCATCACAAACTTTTTCTGCATTTTATTACTTCTCTCCAAAATCCTTTCCTTTTGTCTTAACTTCCAGTTAAGTCCAGTGTTAGTGAAATGTACTTATTCTATGGGCACTGAGAAGAAATAGACATTCCTGAAGAACGTGTTTCAATTTAATTTCTGGCAATAGTTTCTACACATAATAATTTTTGGTTCTTAATGCTATGAAGAAATTTAAAAGAAATTGTTCAGTCCACTTATCTTTTTATGAACTTAATCCTTTCTTCTGCAGTATGCTAATTTTGTAAAAACTTAGTTGTGATCAAACCTGTGTGTTGACTAGACAGTTGGTCTTGGATTTTGTTATGCTGTGAATCATGTTAGAGGTTTTTTATTTTTCTACATAGTAGCTCAGGAATACTTGACTCTAAAAAATATTCCACTGATACTTTCACATCTCTTATCACTGAAAAATTAACGTGATAATCCTACACATTTAACTTGATTCCTTGCATAAATGACTGAATTTAATTTAGGAGTTGAAGAACAAATTAAAGATATGGAATATAGAAGTTTGACTTTTATGTATTTTAAAAAATATCTATTCTGTTATCCCACAGTGTATTTAAAGATTGTTAAGCAATTTTCAGTCAATACAAATAAAGAAAGCAGCAAAGCTGCATTGTCTCAAAGTTATCTATTATGAAATAAATAGTATTAGGAAAAAAAAAAAAAAAAGAAGGTGGCATTTACTTTCAAGTGAAATCAAAATCATAAAGCAACCTGACATAAAAATTTAGGTCTATTAATAATTCTGTTGGGCTTCACAAAGTATCATATTTTTGGTAATGATGACAAACACAAAAACTGATACATGTTTATGCCAAGTATTCTCTGGAATTGCTGAATTGCTTTTCCCTTCTCAAAAACACAAGACTAAGACCTTTTATCTGTATAAAATTTTGAAACAATCAATCATGGGAACAGCACCTGATTGCAGAAAATATGATTTCTAAATCAATTTGTCATGATCCCATATGGATTTAGTGCCTTCCTCATTCTGACATTTCTCATTTGCTAAATGCAGGAACACTACTACAATTTCTCTGTGTTGTATTACAAATCAGAAGGCTGGAATGCAAAAATCTTTCCTCTTTGTTTTTGAACTAGTCCTCAATATGGAATTATTTGGTCTCTTCCTCCCTCCCCACGGAAAAATAAAATAAAATTGTGATACAGTTGAAATTTTTCTGCCTGGTTTCCCTCTGAAAATCATTTGTAATGCCCAATGCCCATCACAAAGAATTCTTGTTAATGGCTTTGACATGATTAGCTTTTAAAATCCAGTTGGTAAGATGTACACTGATATTGCCTGTAAGGTTAAATTTTGCAAAGGAGAGGATTGGATTTTGAAGGAGCTCTCTGTGCAGTTACTATACTTAAACACATGCTGGTTTATGGTCCTCTTAAAAGGTACTTATTTTGGGGAAATTCATAGAATCATAGAATGGTTTAGGTTGGAAGAGACCTTAAAGATCATCCAGTTCCAACTTCCCACCATAGGCAGGGACACCTCCCACTAGATCAGGACGCTCAAAACCTCATCCAGCCTGGCCTTGAACACATCCAGGGAGGGAGCAGCCACAACCTCCCTGGGCAACCTGTTCCAGTCTCTCACCACCCTCACTGTGAAGAATTTCTTCCTAACATCCCATTCAAATCTCCCCTCTGCCAGTTTAAACCCATTACCTCTTGTCCTGTCATTACAATACCTTGTGAATAGTCCCTCCCCAGCCCTCCTGTGGGCCCCCCTCAGATACTGGAAGGCTGCTGTAAGGTCTACCCGAAGCCTTCTCTTCTCCAGGCTGAAAAGCCCCAACCCTCTCAGCCTGTCCTCATAGCAGAGGTGCTCCAGCCCTCTGATCATCTTTGTGGCCCTCCTCTGCACTCTCTCCAACAGTTCCATGTCCTTCCTGTGCTGGGGGCTCCAGAACTGCACACAGTACTCTAGGTGGGGTCTGACAAGAGCAGAGTAAAGGGGGAGAATCACCTCCCTTGCCCTGCTGGTAATGCTTCTCTTAATGCAGCCCAGGACACTGTTGGCTGTCTGAGCCACGTGTGCACACTGTTGGCTCATGTTGAGCTTCTCGTCCACCCAGACCCCCAGGTCCTTTTCCTCAGAGCTGCTCTCCAGCCACTCACCATCCAGCCTGTATTTGCGCTTGGGATTGCTTTGTAACACAAATGTATCCAGTGACTTTGAAATGGTGAAAAATAGTAATGTTGAATAATGTGCCTGTCTTGAACAGCTTAAGCTTTTAAAACTGGTGTATCTAATGATAGAAACTGAGATACTCAGATTTTCTTGCTCTTCAAAGGTCTGTAAATGTTGTTTACTCCAACAGTTTTTGCTATACTTCTGCCTAGAAAGTTAATGTCTGTGAATTCTATTCCAATGCCTGTGAATAGTATTCAACCACTTCCTCTCAGTCTCATGGGCACTATTTCAAAACAGTGCTACCATCCACGTCGCTCATCTACAGTCTGGGGTCACATTCTCAGAGTGGGCTTACTAAAGATAGTTTAGATTCAGCACTGTACCAGTCTAAATCTTTACAAAAAGTTGTACATGACCATCTGGGGTTTTCTGATACCAGTTTGCATGCTGAGAAATATTTTGTTGTTTTGGTTATTTATTTATTATTTAGAAATCTCTCTAATGAACACTTCTCATTCTAGGTACTCTGTCAGGAATTTCACACAATCTCTACAGTCTTCTAAATCTTTTCAAGTTCTCTCTCTGTGCATGAGTGAGATAACTGATGACCAAAAGGATTGAGAAGCACTTTTACTTCCCCACCTTTCCTTTTCCTTCTTCCCTGAGTCAGTCTAGAAACACACAGGCTCTCAGAACACCTTCCAGCTAACACAAGGCAGAGGTTCCGCTGAAGGATATGCTTAGAAAATTAACAAGGATGGCTTTATGTTTGATTTTTCAGTAACTTTTGCTTAGCTGCCTGGATGAACCAGCGAAATTTCTGAGTGAACTGAAACTCCAAGCAATCTGTTTTGGACTCTATCCCAGGCAGATTTACTCAGTCATCCACTTAATTGCTAGTGCATCTTCATTTATGTACCTCTATTGATTTTAATCTCAGATGATTTATGCAACACCATAAGCAGGTAACAAGCCAAACCAGTGGCATTTTACTGGAGATGAAGATACCTATAAACTACTTCAATTTCTCCCAAATTTGCTCACATATACAAGGCACTTTTTACTGTGGTTGTATGTTTAAAGTTTGCACTTATGTCTTCCCAGCTATACTTTTGTTCTCTTTCCCACTACAAGTTTGCTGACTATTTTCCTGTATTTTAAAAGTACATTTCAATTTGGCTCCAAGCTACCTCATGGCCTTCTGCCAGAGTTTCTTAATATTTGCTTTTCATTCTTGCTTTTTTGCTATTTATATACTTATTCTTCAATGTGTGTAGAATTCATTTGGCTTACATTCAGATGCCACTGAGATAAGGATCTTCACAAAGCTGTGAGTGATGAGCCATCATTGGCTTGATTCATAAACACAGAAAGAAATTAAGTAGTTTCAGAGTATGATTAATTTCCCTGCTTCATATCTTTACTTCAGGATGAAATAAGTCCTAGACAATGCTGTTGCCTGCAAAAAGGTTTGTTCCTGTGATCACTCTGTTACAGAATTAAGGCTGAATACGCACTTAGCAGGGCACAGCTGTTAGTTTCTTGACTCGGTTGCTTGAATTTCCTGGAGCAGGATTATATCTCAACTCAAATGTTCCCATGTATGTCTGTTGCAATATTCGAACAGCTATTTAAAACAGTTTTAAACTAATGCCTACAATGGTTCTTATGCTTGAATATTAACGTAACTAAGACTGCAGTTTAAACTAGGGAGATTAACATTACGCAGAGGAGTAGCCTGCCCTACAGATGTTTAGGCAGTCCATTGACATAATACTTTGTGTTTTATGGCCTTACTGAAGAATATTATGCTATCTACAAAAAAAAAGTGCAAATGAGAAAAATAATCCTGGTTAAATGAATCCTGTCTTATTTTAATTTTCCACTTCAAATAATTATTAATATATATTATTTGCACCTTTTAATTTCTCTTACTATATTATATTAAGTAGAGCAGATGCTTTGAGCAGACTGTCTAAGATATGGGAATAGACTATAGTATATGTTTCTCAGTTGTCCTTCACTGGGGGCAATGACAATATAACAGAAGGGAATAACCTTTACTGAAAGCAAACTAAGTTAACTGTTTTTAGAAACTGTTCACAGAGGACTCATATCAGACTTCTCATTTTCGTAAGCGAGAGGAGGAAGCAGTGGATTCAGGTGGGAAGCATTTCAAGAAGGTCTCCTATATAATTTAGGTTAGAAGTTTGTGGCTAAGGTACTCATGCTTTATCTGCAGTTGTATTTGCTACAGTACCAAAATGAGGTCTAGGTTGAGTCTGGGAATAACTTGCACCCAACAAAGTTTCGTTTGCATAGAGTTCAGACCTGTAATTTAGATTATCTGTGTAAAAGTTATTAGGATCTTAAGTATGAGGTAATTTTTTAAATCATGAAGTCTATGAGAGGAGAATGAGCATCACTGTTGTCTGTGGCTGCTCTTGTTTGAAATCTAGTACATATCACAGACCACCATCTGTGGAACGGCAAAGGTTAAGCAAAATAATTGATAACCTCACCCTGTATTCTCAGTCAGAAGGTTTGTAGAATCATAGAATAGTTTGAGTTGGAAGGGACCAAAAGATTATCTAATTCTAACCGCCCTGCCATGGATAGGGACACCTCCTGCTAGACTGAATTGATCCAAGGCTCATCCAGCCTGTTCTTACACACTTCCAGAAGTGATGCATTCACAGCTTTACTGGGCAATCTGTTCCAGTGTTTCACCACCATCACTGTAAATAATTTCTTCTAATGCCCAATCTAAATCTATCTTGTTCTAGTTTAAACCCATTTCCCCTTGATCTTATCAGCACATACCCTTATAAAAGTGCCTCTCCAGCTTTCTTGTAGAGCCTCTTCAGGTACTGGAAGGCCACTATAAGTCTTCCCAGAGCATTGTCTTTAGGCCAAACATACCCAACTCCCCCAGCCTGTCCTTGTAGGAGAGGTGCTGCAGCCCCTTGATCACTGTGGTGGTTTAGCAGTTACCTGCCCCCCCACCCCACCTTTTATAAACCCTGTCTAGGACTCAAAAACACTGGAAGTTAATAAATGAAGCTTTATATTTACAGCAATGCACAATATATAAGCAAATAATTACAAGATATAACAAGTATTTACAGATATATACAATGAAAAGATAATACAGGCACTACACCCCTCCCAGAGACCAAAATCCCCAAGAAAGGGGTAACCAAACACCCCCTACCACCTTTCCCCCCTTCCCCAGTCTTATCTCACCACCAGTTGATGCTGCAGATAAGCTGAAGTAGATCGGCCAGGGGAATTAGTAGCAGGAAAGCATTTAGTAGAATTACTCTGGATTAGCTACCAAGACAAAGGGAAAGAAGACCATGCAAGAGAAGCAGCTGCAGCCAGAGCAGTCAGAAACTGTATGATATCAAGTGTTTTGGGAACAGCACTTTAAAAACAATTTTTTTTTTCTTTCTCAGTAAAACTCTGGTGAAGTGACATACTGTGTTTACCCCTCTCAGTCCATAGTCTAATTTCTCACTCAAATCCTTCAATTAGCTCAAACCGACACAATCACTTTTGTGGCCCTCCTCTGGACCTTCTCCAACAGATTCATGTAGCTTTAGCTTGAATTAATTAATGTAAAATGTGTATCTCTATGGTGCATTCAAACCATTTCAAGTCGCAGAAACCACCTGCATAAAACAAAGTTTGTTCAAAGCTGTTTTTCACAGGAGCAAAATCATACTCTTTCTCCAATAAACTGTGAAAAAATGTGAGCAAAAAATGAGAAGTTATCCGGGAAATACTACAGGACTACTGGAAATGCTGAAAACATTTAAAGTCAACCTGATAATATTAGTATCTTTTAGAGGTACTGCTTAATTATACTTAATATCAATATCATACAGAATCTGTGGTGAAAGCAGAAAAAAGATCAGAATAAAGTAGAAAACCAAGAGCATTACTAAAATAAAAACAAACATGTAAACTCTCAGTTCTTAATCTGTATTGAAAGTTGAATTTCACAAACTGAAATTACCCCTAACTCTCTACTAGCTCAATGAGTTAATTTCATACAATAGCTTTATTAAACTGAAAATCATCTTAAATCTTTGTTGTAAAAAATGTATATGGAGTACAAGGTGGATATCATAGAATCATGCCAAAGCAGGATCACCTAGGGCAGGTCACACAGGAACGCATCCAGAGGCTCCTTGAAAGTCTCTAGAGAAGGTGTCTCCACAACTTCTCAGGACAATCTGTTCCAATGCTCCATTATTCTTACATCAGGAAAGTTACATCAAAATGTATTGTTTAAATATATTATAGAATCATAGAATGGTTTAGGTTGTAAGAGACATCAAAGACCATCCAGTTCCAACCCCCCACAATAGGCAGGGACACCTCCCCCTGGGACAGGTCACTCAAGGCCTCATCCAACCTGGCCTTGAACACCTCCAGGGAGGGAGCAGCCACAACCTCCCTGGACAACCTATTCCAGTCTCTCACCACCCTCACTGTAAAGAACTTCCTCCTAACATCCCATTTAAATCTCCCCTCTGCCAGTTTAAACCCATTACCCCTCATCCCATCATTACAAGACTTTATCTCCTTCAGTCTGAAAAAAAATTAGGATCATCTTCAGGAGATATAAATGTAGCTGAAAAGTCACAGATTTATTTATTTGTGTATTTATGTATTTATTTATTTAGGATATGTTTTGACAGGATCTTTTAGAAGGAGGAAGGAAACTTTTATAAGGTAAGTATTCAAGACAAGTTGCAATAAAGTTATTTCAGAAGAAGAAATATGATATAATCATATATCATTCTGATATTTTGTTCACTTTAACTTTGCAGTGGTGCTTGTAACTTCTCCAGTAATTTCTTATGCTGTTCTACATACTATGTATAGTTCTTGTCCTGAAATGATTAATGTTTTGTTGAACATTCCAAGTATTCCAAGTGACAATTAATTGTAGAAGTCACCCTTATTTTTCTGAAGCTCTGATTTTAGTAGTAGAAGATGAATGCAACCAGTTTTTATATTCCAAATGAGGACATTGTAAATTTAGCTGAAAAAATAGCATTTAGCTAACCTAAATTAGTGTCTTTAAACTTAATCACTTGGTGTTTTGTGATCCCACCTTAAATACTTTCCAGATACTTCCAGATCTGTGTTGAAGCAGTTTTTCCATTATGTAGCTTGCCTACTGTTCTAATTCCATTTTATCAGCAGATGCCTCTCTGGACTGACTGAAGAGAACACAGATTGCTAGTCTTTGATTAGATTTCAAAGTCGATGTTTTCCAAACTGTGTGATAAATTTTGAAGAAAAACCCCAAACCACACAACAAAAAACAATCGCTCCCTTCCTAACAACATAAAAGAAAAAAAATAATTCTACATTGAATTAAATAGGACTGCTACAGGAAATCTGCATTATTGTTTTCCCAAGTACTCAGTGGCACACTGAAACCCAGTTCAATAGCTTAATGAAACCAGTAAAGCTTTATGTGAGCTCTTGAGCACACAACTCATCTAATCACAGTTAAAATCCCTATATTATCAGCTTGACCTCATTATTTTGGGAAGCACTGAGATCTCTCAGTAGTTGATGCTTCTTATCATTATCATTTCCATTTTGGGAAGACAAACTTAAATGCTTATTTTTATTTGCCTGCTGATGTGTTGCTGCTTAAAATTGCACTGTATAACTTATTATAGCCTTGAATAACTAATTTTAAGAAGACAGCCACACACCATCTTTTAACTTTGCACCTAGCCCATTAGTGAAGGAACACTAATGTAGTTGGAGCCAAAGTATTGTAACATTGTTATTTTTAGATCCTACCTATCTCTGGCATCCTCTGTGTTTCTACAGTGTGTAATACAGTGATGTTCTGGGCTGCCTTGAGGACAATGCAAATAAATAGACACAGACTGTCTCTACAGCTTGTGTTAAGACTGCCTCTCTTTTTCTAGTCAGAAGAAAAGATTTTGAGTCTTGTAGAGAAAACTTACTACAACAGTCTCCATATGGGTGTTTACACCACACTCATTGCCATGGTAGTGGAGCATTTTAATAAGAGTTGTGTGTACAGTGAAAGGAGAATATACTCATTAATGTCTAATGCATTGTTCAAGGTTATACACAGGATATAGAAGTTTAATGAGAACTTAATGGGACTTCTACTACTGATTAAGTGTATCTATCATTTTGAGGCTGTGAGTAAAACTGCTTAACATTGTAAAGTTAAGGAAAAATGAATGCCTAGCATGTAATTTCCTTCTGCCATTAATCACATTCATTAGCTGTGTTTCAGTGACAAGATTCTGACCCATTACTAGTGAAGTACTGGGAGGACCACTACCAGTGGCCTGCTGATTTAAATAGTAATTAATCATATTAATTGCTATGACTGTTTGTGTTCTTTCTGTCTTATATGGCTTTTAGCTTAAGCTAATGTTGACAAAATCAAAAGTCCAGTACTTTACTGTAAATTCATCATCCATGGAGCCTCCTGAAATCTTAGTTCTAGAGCATGAGAGGCAAAGCTGCTTAGATGGCAACTGTGAGGGACAAGCAAAGAATAGTCACTCTGCTTTAGAGGGCCTGGAGGAGACGGCAGGTCCAGACAGAAATTCTGTATCTGTAGAATCCTGTCAACTACTACATCCCAAAATGCAGATTTAGTAAATCCTGATTTATTTAATAGCTTAAAAAGAAAAAAAGTAACTGTTATATTTTACCTCAGAGAGAATCCAGGAAGGCATGACCAATTATCTCTGCTTTTATGATTGACTTCGTAAAGGTAGAAATGGTATTTTTGATCTACTTTCTGTCAAGAAGATTTTGTCCACTGTCTTCTTGCCATTTCTCTTTGTCATGGGGCAACCTGCTTCTAATGATGAAAATAATACATTAATATTTGAGAGACTGAGGTGGAAGAGGTAAGTCCATATCACTAGATTTTCTAAATACAAAGAGTTGTGTTCAACAGCAACCTGATAATACTTGGCAGTTGCTTTTGTAAGTCGGCATGTCCTAATTTCAAGTTATATTGCTATGTTACTTATAAGGGGAAAGTGCTTCTGCATTTTTGAAGGCATTGAAGAGCTCATGTTCCCCAGATTGAGGTTATTTTAGAGGCTGCTGATGTTCTTAATATATATAACCTTGAAAAATCCCCAGGTATAACAGAAATGGCAAGTCTACTTGGGGTGCAGCACTAGATCTTGCAGTTTCCCTGAGAGCGTTGCCACTATGCAGGGACTTTAAAAGTGCTTCCTCTGGCTGAAGGTCGTCTGCTGACTTGTGCCTACCCTGCAAAGATATCTCCTGGAGGACACCTTGTCTACTCTGGTCCTTTTGCTTTGTGTTGAGATTTGGACTGTAACCATCTTATCGTTTCTGCTTTTCCTATTTTTCTACCTCTCAAGAACTCATTATATTGCAGTGTTTGCTTATTGTTGCTGACTTGTTGATTTCACTTTACTCCAGTATAATGGTTTGGATCAGAGGCGAGCTTGGATCAGAGGCAAGCTTTCTACTAACCCTTTGAGTGATATCTTGCAGACAGTTTCCCTTTTACTGACACAGAATAGTCACTGAAAAAACAGCCCTTAAGAGGCAACATTGAGACTGTTTGTCCAAAAACTGGCCTATCTTAAAAGTTTTTATAGCTTGTTAGTCTTAGCTCAAGTATTTTAGAGCAATTATTTCTGTGGAGTATGGTACAGCATACATAGTTATGGCTACTTAAGTATTCTCTTTAAAAAAAAAGATTTTCCCACTTACTATTAGCTCAAATTACAGTGAGAATTTTTTCTTTTATATTCTCTCTTGCCTGAAATCTGGGTTTTAAGTTTGATTAAATTTCTTCAGGCAGTTTCAGAGTTGTATTAGATAAAGCAATTAAAGACTCTCAAAATATGTGTGATTATACATATACTTAATCTTCTCTGTAGCTCCACTTTTGGAAAAGTTCTAGAGTTATAAGCATCTGAAGAGTTATAAAAACCTGTAAATCACAGCAGATTTTTTTTGATTATTGAACTATATATTAAGACTTCTTGTCATTAAGGAAAAGAAGTGATTTATCCTTAATTTTAGATTACCTGTTATCTGTTGGTTTTTGCTTTTTTTTTCTGCTTGTTTTCTGTACACTTGTGATTAGATAAAAAATATTTAGATAATTTCAAAGCTAATCAGGTGGCTGCTTTAACTTTCCCATTCAGCAGGAACCTGGCAGACCTGATCACTTGGGCATGGAGGATTTGAGCATTAAGTATATATAGAAATGGAACCTGTCTTCTAAAAGCCTTTGCCTTCAGGTCCAATTCTGCCTTCTCAGAAACCCTGGTAAGTTAAGTGTCTCATTTTCTAGAGGTTCAGCTTCATGAGCACTTTGTAGTAGTAGTTCTTATTGAGTGCTCTTCTCCCATGCTTTTATGGGCTTAAAAATACCCTTATGCTTTTTCTTCCTTTTTTTATTTTTTTATGATTTCAGTTTTCACTCTCATAGATGACCTCTGAGCTTCAAAGTTTGTGCTGTTTGCTGCAGCCTCTACCTGTAGAACTGGAACAGGATTTCTCTGACAGCAAAGCATACATCTCTCTTCTTATTCTGTGCCTGTATCATCTGATTTGGGGTTTCTTGACCTCTTGATCTCAAGCTTTTAAATGGATATATGCACCTCACGAGTTACATAAAGTCTAGATGTTCTTGTTTTAAGTAGTTGTGGACACACCCAACTCTAATTTAATCTTACTGTGGGAGTAGCCAACAGACTCCTGAGCAAATGGCAGATACATTTGTCATTCTTAAAAGTACCCTTTCCCTTGATGCACAGCTTGCTCTCACATGCTCTTAGAAGCACAAGGTACAGTTCGGCTGCAGCTGTTTTTTCGTTTAAGCTTTATTTCTCTGTTGACGTGTCCATAACCTCTGTGGTTTCAATAGTACAGCTGCAATGCCTGACCTCTTTCTCCTGCTCCTGGGGAAAATGCTGCTGCTCCAGGTGTCTTACCTATAGACAGAGTTACCTGGATTTATTATTCTTTTAGTCTTATTCTATTTTTTTTTTTTTAATATTAATGGACTGTATTAGGATATATTACTTTAACTGAGAATCACCTAGATTTAGTGATCCTATCTCATCTCCATCTTAGAAGATAGTTCAACTTTAAAATGTGCTCAGTGACACAAACAATTTTCATATTGTCAGCTCTGGAACACAGATTGATTTTCCATGCTGTTGTAACCAGAAAAACTTTTAAAAAATTGCTAACATTTTCTTATCAGCAAGAAGCAAAGTAATATAGCCAGGGCATAGAAGATCTGAATAGGCCAACTTTAACAATGAATGCTAGAGGGAAGGTAACGCATCTGTGTTTCCAACTTTGGTGCATCACTCAGGAGTCAGTTTGGATGGGATGCTTCCAAGCCACAGGCTGCTGAAATTTTAAGAGGGCCTTTGGAAGGCCTGAACCTATTGGCTACTAAAACAGGCTCCACAACTGTATATGTGAAATTAGATGAATAGACTTCGACATCATTTGATTAAAACATTTATTTCAAAACATTAATTTTTAGATGAGTCTGTTAGAATAGCCTATCTCTAATGCTGGGGGCTTAATGTCCTTTATGGCTTTAAAGAAGTTTAATAGCTCCCTTTAGGCTTCCATTAGCAGTGCCAGGGAAAACAGGAAGATGCACATGCAGAAAGGCAATGATTTGTTTTGCATTTAGTATGTACTGTAGCAGATGAAAGCATTTATATACACTGCCCATGAAATTGGATGGCTGTTACAGTACAGATTCCTACTGATGTGCTTTGGTTCTCATAGACATGGGTTAAGAATCCAAATTTAATCACTTTCTATATTTTTCTTAATTTAATAAGATAATCTGTTAAATAAAGCAACTGGCACTCCCTTTGGCCCTTGTCTTAAAAGAAGTTCAGCAATATTCTTATATAGTCTTCATAAGTCTGACTGTATGCTCTACTTATTTTTGCTTTCTGTATTTTACTACTTAGTCATGCATAGCAAGAGACCTGTAAATGTTTCTTGATGTACCTGCAGGGGAAGAATGAGATATATACTGCACATTAAGTGGTTTCCATAAAAGTTTTTAAAAGCTTCTTTTTCATTTCACTTGACTCATATAATAGTATACTAGAATGAAAACGAATACCAAATTTTAATTAAAGAATTCTGACAACTATTTTCTTAGAAAATAAAGACAATGAAGTAAGCTTGAGTTTTAAGCCATATTTGTAAAGATGGGTTCTTTTTATGTCACTGTTTTCAGTATACAGGTGTAAATTTCTCCTGCTGCTATATGATCAGCTTTTGACCTTGGTGGAAGTCCAAGAGTTTGGACCCTTTGAAGTCAATTTCGGTTAGAGTTTACTTTGTTATTGGAAAGTACAGTGCTACTGGGACTAGCAGAGACTTGCAAGGAAAACACACAGCTTTCCATATGGAGAAAACCAAAGATTTGGGAAAATGTCTTAATTATATCTTACCTAAACTTTATGTTGTCCTTAAGGCTTTCTCCACAATTTCTTACATGTTTTCAATGGCTTTCTTTCCTATCTAAATAGAAAAATTATGTTTGAACTAAACTGCTGTTTGCCAGACTCTGTTATGCATAATGTTATTAACTGCTTGCTTGCTCCTAAAGAAACTTCAGACTTCTGATTTTCATTTATTTCCCTAGAGATCACTGCAGCATTCATCTTAATATCTTATAGGTATAGAAGAATGTACCAATAGACAGCAGGACATCAGTTACAAATGTGAAGCATGCTCAGAGGCACATGGATCTTATATTAGCAGCCTGTCCAAAGAATTAAGTAGTGGGGATCCACGACAGTCCAGATGTTACAAATTTCTATAAACGGTCATTGCAGCATGAAAACTCATATGAGATTCACTTCTTGGAATCATTCAAGGTGAATTATATAACAAACCTCATAAATTATTATTATCAGGATAGGTTTAATGAGCAATTAGAAGGAAAATTGAAGGATTAATTAACTTGAAATGTTCTTGCAAAGTAGCAAACAGTCTGAGCTTTCACTATGTGTAAATAAGTTCTTGGCTTTTATACGACTGGCCATCCTAATTCTTCAACGACCTAATTGTGTTTTCCAGTTCTCTCTGGAGGAACAGAAACATTAAAGTAGCCTATAACTCTCGGGCAAAAAATGTGCCTTAAGCACTTCACTTTACTCTTAAATTTTCAGCTGTATTTTGCTGAAAGGCAGTTGTTAAAACTGATGTTCAGAGTCAAAGTAAATCAACTGAGTCCTTTTCTTTCAGAATTGAAAAACTTAGTTCATTGAGTCTCTAATTTTCTAGATCTAATCCAGAATTGTTAGGTCTTTTTTTAAAAAAAACATGCTTTTCAAGGTTCTGTGAAAGCATATGACTATTAGAGACTAACATCCCCTTCTCCCAACGACAATGATAAATTAATTTTATCAGCAGGGAATGTAATATTTCTCTTGTGTCTTATGATGGGTGAAAAATATGATGGATCAGAATAGCTACAGATCCTTAGCAAAGGTGACTAACTCATTGTTACCATAAATAGTGCCTGTAAAAATTCCATGGCCAGTCGTTGAAACGCAGAATGTTACATGAAACAAATTAAAATGGAAATTGCAGATTTCAGGAATTATTTTTATTTGTTAAAATTATCTCTATTGCAACATAAGGTTCAGAATCAACAAAGCCTGAAGATGTGGCTGGTTTGCTTCATTTGTCATCTTACCATGAACATGCACCAGATATGCAAGACTACTACAAATTACAGATCATATAAACACTACTCATTACAGAAATCTTTAAAGCTTTTAAATTCCTTGACTTCAGAGAAATGACAGATCAAGAGAATATGAGGTACTCAATTAGTAAATGGTTTTACACTCACAATGGAGGGTGTGGGCTACAACAGAGTTATACCTACACTGGAGTTCTGTCCAGTACTGTAATCCACTAGCTGTACATACCATAGCAATAGAAATACCTCTACTATACTCATACATATTGCTCATTAAACTAGTAGATTTTTCCCCATAATAAGGAGAACATTTAGTGTTTGCTGAATGAACTTTAAACAAGAAGCAACTAGTTCAAATAGCAAAGGAATGGAGAGAGTGAAATATGTCTCTGGTTTTCCAGACTTTGCAGAAGTCTAAATTATTTGAAAGTAGTTGAATAAAAAGATTCCATTTTTCATTTTTAGGGCTTTTATTACTTTCAGAAAATGTATCAATTTAAAACCTTTTTTCATTAGACAATTTTTCTGAGCTCAACATAGCTCAGACATACCTCACAAATACCTCAGACAGCCTATAAGTGTACAATTTAAAGGAAAAAATATGTCCAGAACAAAAAAAACCCCACAAACAAAAAAACAAAAAAACCCCCACCACCCACACCTCTGAAGTACAGCAAGATTGCTGTTCTGCAAGGATTTACTTATTTGAAAAACACTTTATGCTACAGGAAGAGAGACACTAGAATTGTTTGCAAATTTAAGGCCTGTGTGAGGGATAAACAGTTAATCAAAATGTAGATTTGCATGTAAATCTGTTTTTAAGTCTTGAATTCTGTTGCCTTTACATGTATGAAATAGTACTTTTATCAGCATTAATAAACAATAGCTAATTAAAGAAGCACTAGCTAAAATGAACCATATTAAGTATTATGAAGTAATTTTATAGTAATTGTTTTTGTTTCAATAGTTGGTTAAAGGAGTCTGTGGTAACTTGTTTTAGGATCTTCATGTTTTTACTAGCAAAAAATTGCCAGTACTTAATGTTTTTTCTGATGAAACTTCTCACAATTGCAGTGTCTGAATTTGTATATACTGAGGTCATGAAAGAAAGGAGCAAGCCCTTGCTCTTGAAGAGCTATACTTAACAATATACTTGTTAACGGTCAGTTTTGATAGTTGGAAAACTCCTTCTTAAATGTTTCTTTCATTAAATGAGTCTTCTACTTAGATGCAAATATGTTTTGTATTTATTGCTTGTAAATGTGATTTATAAAGTGTAGCCAATGCAACCTTTTTAAGAAAAATAAAGAACAAGAAAAAATAAGCCAAGCAGGTATTTTGATTAATTAAGATGTGGGGTGTCTGCATTTCAATAGCAATGTTAAATCATAGAATCATAGAACAGCCTGAGCTGGAAGGGATCTCAAAAGACCCTCCGATCCAAGTCTTAAATATTGTTAATTTTAGTATATTACAAAATAGGAACTGCAATTAGAAGCACAGATTTTTAAACTGTGAAGTGGATTTTATGTAAAGTAATCTGTCTGGTTTCCTACTACAAAAGAAGTATATGAAATCAGAAAATTACATTAAAATTAGTAAAAAAATATGTCAAACTTGGAGAAAGTTTTAGCTATGAAATGTTTGGTTCAACAAAATGCACAAAACAAAAAGACTTTACATTAACTTTGTAAAGTGATAATCCAACCAGAGCTGGTAAAGGTAGAATCTCTGTTTGATAGAGAACTGTTGCCACTTGGTTTCACCATTTGTCCTCATGACAGTGACACAAGATCCTTTCTATAAGGAAGGCCTCATAGCCTTTTTTCATTATGTTTCACATAAATATATGACTGCAGCTGTTTGTAGCTTTATGTACCTATTTGTAGAGTTATAAATGCACTGCAAATCATAGTTTGCTCCAAAGGTGACTGTCAACACAATGTGAGCAATCCTTACTCCAACATTTACATCTAGATTAGCACAAAGTTGAGACATATGCAAGTCGTTGACTTGAACATATCTAGTAAGGCCTTGAGGAAAAAGTACAGCTGAGAAAAAAACTTTGGTGTACAGAGTTGAACTAAGCAAAGTATTTTTAATTAAAAAATATTTTCTTCTGAAATATTTTTACCTTCTGAAGTCTTACAATGTAATAAACCCCATATTATGATGCAATAAATATCAAAATCAAATGCTGATCCTACTATAAATCACACTGATATGAAAATGCTTAAGATTATATGGCAATATTTTCAAAGATTGCTATCAAAACAACAACACATGGATTTGTGGAAAGCTTAATTAACCTTCAGTGTTTGAAAAGTTACTTCTTAGTTGAGTCACACTGAGATTATCTGGCAAAGAAGTTGGAAAGCTGACAATTCGAACACAGGCACGCAATTATTCTCAGTGGTAGATTATGTGCTGATGATATCCAATTTTATGCCAACCAAGCCTCTCTAAATCATCAAAGAAAAAATGTTAAAAATTCCCTTGGCTCCCAAGCATGATCTGTAGTGCCATATGTCAGAGTGATTTTCTGACTAATCTAAGTCCCTGGAAGACAATTCTTTCTTGTCCTGTCCTTGCATAATTACTTCTTGGAGCATCTTAACTGATTAAATAAAAGTACTGACTTTATTTTTTTTTTTTTTGAGTGTATGTACTAATACATTTGTTCCTATGAAATTATTCCAGTAGCTGTTGTTTGTTTTTGTTTTGTTTTGTTTGTTTGTTTGTTTTGGTTTTTTTTTAAGATTGCCATATCTGGTTGGGAGTCAGATGCCCACTAACCCTGCTCTGTCACTCCCCTTCTTAGATGGACAGGGGAAGGAGATAATGTAACAAAAGCATAGGAGTTGTGATAGGAGCAATTTAATAAAATGCAAAGGCAAAGCAAAGGCCATGCACAGAAGCAAAAGCAAAGATGTTATTCTCTACTTCAAATCATGAATGTTTGGTCATTCTCATGAAGCAGGGCTCTGATGTGCATGACAGTTGCTCTGGAGGACAGATGCCAGGAAGTCCCACCTCATCATGAGGAGGAACTTCTTTGATGTAAGGATCACAGAGCACTGAAACAGACTCCACAGAGAGGTTGTGGAGGCTCTTTTTCTGGAGACTTTCAAGACCCATCTGGATATGTTCATGTGCAACCTACACTAGATTATATGATCCTGCTCTGGAAGGGGATTTGGAGTCGGTGATCTTGGGAGGTCCCTTCCTACACCTAACATCCTGTGATCCTGTAAATGTCCCCACACTTCCTTCTTTCATTTAGCTTATATATCTGAACTGACTTCATATGGTATGGAATAACCCTTTGGTCAATTTGGGTCCGTTGGCTAGGCTGTGTCCCCTCCCAATATCTTGTCTACCTCTCAGCATACTCTTGGGTGTGGGGGAGTATTGGAAAAGCACAATGGTTGTATCAGCAGTCAAACACTGGTGTGTAATCAACATGCAGTTACAGCAATATGAAACATAGTGGTAGATAGAGGCTCTGGGGAAAATTAAATCCAGATCAGCCAGACTCAACACACCATACTATAGGGATGGAATAATCTGCTATTAGCTAATAACATTGAGTTTTGTTTTACAGAAGTCAAGATCAGTTGGAAGAGAACAGGAGTTACATATCCAACACACATCAGAGAATGATGACTGCTTATAAAGACGCGGGGGAAAAGGTCCAATATAAATGTTGAAAAGGTCCAATATAAATGTTGAAAACCTTTTCTTTGCCTCTTTGTCTATAGTTTGTTGGGTATAGAACTGCTGTGAGCAAGTGACTGAAAGCTCTGTCCTGTTATGTGGCAGTCCACAGCTGAATCTGGGAGACTCACATTGTTTCTAATTTTAACCATTCTTTCAAATCTAAATTGAGTCTGTCAAGATCCTTATTTGTTCAAGGATATTTAACTTTTTCTGGAGTACTAACTCTTCCTTGTTACTTCTAATTTGCTACTGAGTTGCTCAGATCAAGGAAGAAGAGCTGCAGGCAAGTCCTGCCTCTGCAAATGAAGATCCTTGCTTCTCTAGTGAATCTTCCATGTCTAGGAATGTAATGTACCATTCCTGAATGAAATGTTTACATGAATTGTTCTTTAGGTTTCACATAAATACATGGCTGATGCTACCTGTCAGTGTGTTAACAATTGCACAAAGAGATACATACTACTTAAAGTCTTAGAATAGTGAATGTGATCAGCACCAGCTCCCTTTTGGAGCAACTGTGCATGGGTTGTGGGGAGAGACCTCTCACTTCCATAACTTTTCTTTTGACAAGTGCTACCTGAAGTGCTCTGGCCTGAGCAATAGGCCTCGATACAAAGTTGACCTCTAGATGAGCATCCAACACAACATTAGGTATTATTAGCTTTTGCTCATTAGTGGAATATGTATCTATTCCACTATATGTATATAACCATTAGCAAAATATGAAGGCTCATTAGTGAGATATGTAACTTAGACAAAATATAATCATTAGTGGGGATGAAATGTTGTGAGGATGTATTTAACTTACTTTAAAACTTATATTTAAAGTTATCACTTATTTAAAACATTAATTTCTTTAAGAGAAGGCTAAACAGAGATCTTGTTGCTCTCCGGAACTACCTGAAAGGAAGTTGTAATGAGGTTGCTGTTCGTCTCTTTTCCCACATAACTAATGATAGGACGAGAGCAAACGGGTTTCAGTTGTGCTAAGGGAGGTTTAGATTGGACATTAGAAAAAAAATCTTTACTGAGAGAGTGGTGAGGCTGCTGAGGGAAGTGTTGGTGTTGCAGTCCCTGGAAGTGTTTAAGGAGCTTGTAGATGTGGTGCTTCAGGATATGGTTTAGTGGTCATGGCAGTTGGGTTACAGTTGGAGTCAATGATCTTAGAGGTCTTTTTCAGCTTTAGTTATTCTATGATTCTGTGAACTTGTCTTGTTTATTAGGGTATCAAGGCCATGTATGCTTATATTCAGCCTTATTTGGAAAATCATCGAGTCCCTGATCTTGTTGATGGACCATCAAAGACCATATCTGGGAGATTGTTGAAGTCATGAAACCAGGTGTTTGATCTTTTTGGGAGGTATGTAGTCAAATCCAAATAGACAGGCATACTCCCCTAGTTCCTTCCTGGGCCCCGGCCATTATATGGGAAGATTCTAACAGGAGAACAAAGCTAGATATTCCTGCATTTAAAGTGACATCAACTTGTTTGTTCAAGAATATAAAAGAAGGACCTTCTTACAGTCACTTTGGCAGCCTCACCAACAAAGAGATGTACTGTGTAGGACTCCCTGATTGCCAGGAAAAGCTCATCAAATCACAGAATAACAGAATCACAGAATTAACTGGGTTGGAAAAGACCTCTAGGATGATTGAGTCCAACCTATCAACTAACCCTTCTAATTAACTAAACCATGGCACTAAGTGCCTCATCCAGCCTCCTTTTAAACACCTCCAGTCCCCGGGCAGCCTGTAGGGAGTCACGCTTTCCATGTAGAACTTCTTCCTAATATCCAGTCTAAACCTGTCCTGGCACAGTTTGAGACTGTGTCCTGTTCTTCTGCCACTGGGTGCCTGGGAGAAGAGACCGATCCCCACCTGGCTACAATCTCCTTTCAAATAGTTGTAGAGAGCAATGAGGTCTCCTCTGAGCCTCCTCTTCTCCAGGCTGAACAACCACAGCTCCCTCAGCCTCTCCTCATAGGGTTGTGCTCCAGCCCCCTCACCAGCCTTGTTGCCCTTCTCTGGACATGTTCAAGCACCTCAACATCTTTCTTAAATTGAGTGGCCCAGAACTGGACACAGTACTCAAGGTGTGGCCTAACCAGTGCTGAGTGCAGGGGCAGAATGACCTTCCTGGTCCTGCTGGTCACACTATTCCTGATACAAGTCAGGATGCCATTGGTTCTCTTGGCCACCTGGGCACATTGCTGTCTACCAGCACCACCAGATCCTTCCCTGCCTGGCTGCTCTCCAAGCACTTTGTCCCCAGCCTGTAGTGTTGACTGGGGTTGTTGTGGCCAAAGTGAAGAACCCAGCACCTGGGCTTGTTAAAACTTATGGCATTGGACTGCACCCATCTGTCTAGCCTGTCCAGGTCTCTCTGCAGAGCCCTCGTACTCTCCTACAGGTCAACACATGCTCCCAACTTCATGTCACCTGCAAACTTACTGACGGTGGACTTGATCCCCTGATCCAGATCATCAATGAAGGTATTAAACCAGACTGGGCCCAGCACTGATCCCTGGAGCACACCACTAGTGACTGGCTGCCAACTGGATGTGGCTCCATTCACCACCACTCTCTGGGCCCAGCCCTCCAGCCAGTTCTTAACCCAGCACTGAGCGCCCCTGTCCAACCCATGGGCTGACAGCTTGGCCAGGAGTTTCCTATGGCAGACAGTGTCAAAGTCCTTGCTGAAGTCCAGGTAGACTACATTCACAGCCTTCCCCATGCCCACCAGGTGAGTCACCTGGTCATAAAAAGAGATCAGGTTGGTCAAGCAGGACCTGCCCATTCTAAATTGATGATGGCTGGATCTGATCCCCTGGCCATCCTGTAGGTGCCCTGTGATTGCACTCAGGATGATCTGGTCCATTATCTTGCATGGCACTGAGGTCAGGCTGAGAGGTTTGTAATTTGCTGGGTCCTGCTTCCAATCCTTCTTGTGGATGGGCACCACACTGGCCAGCTTCCACCCTTCAGGGACCTCTCCAGGGAGCCTAGACTGTTGATAAATGATGAAGAGTGTCTTGGCAAGCTCATCTGCCAGCTCGCTCAGCACCCTAGGACGGATCCCATCTGGTTCCATAGACTTGTGAGGATCCAAGAGGCTCAAGTCCCTAACTGGTTCCTCCTGAATTAAAGGGGGGCTATTGTGCTCCCTGACCCCACCTATCAGCTCAGGAGGCCAGCTGTCCTGAGGACAGCTTGCCTTACTATTGAAAATTGAGGTAAAGAATGAGTTAAGCACCTCTGTTTTTTCCTCATCTCTCGTCACTGTAACTTGTGCTCCCCTGTGACTGCTGATCTGGATGACGGTAAAGTATTGGGGTATTTGCTGATGTATCTTTCTTAATCACTAACCTTATGTGGTAATGACTAAGTGTGTTGCCTTGAAGTATTGTACCTTTGCTGTATTATTATTGTTTTGCTTGTTATTTTACTGCTCTATACAAAAGTGAAAAAAAAAAGTTTAGTTCTTTATCTTGGTGCCTGTGTCCTTTGATGTTTTTTTGTAGAGGAACCTCTTGGTGTTTAGCAGCTAGTAGAACCTCTCAGAAAACTCTGATGAAGAGTCTTTTCTATGTTTCTGCTTGGAATCTCACCACTCAGTAATATACTACCACAAGTTATTATGAACAGAATTAGACATTCACAGTGATTTCAGGCTATTAGTTCTCATTAGGTCTTGTTCTATTGTGTCTCTTAGCATTAAAAAAGTACTATTGCAAGTGAGTGCTGCACAGATAAAATTTCAGAGTGTTAACATTAGTAAAAGGGATGTATTTATTTTTAAGGTATAATCAGTTTGCCTGATTGGACGGAAATAAATCTGCTTCACCTCCTATCAGGAAATTGCTGTCAGGCCCAAGTAGAAGATAAAATTCAGTCTCTTGATATATAAAAGTGAGTGTGTTTCCTTGGTTATAATTTCCACATTTTAGATGACAATTTTATATTTAAGACATCAATATAAAAAAATGGTAGGTTTTTTATTCATATAACACATGTGAGCTTCAAATCAACCAATTTTTTTTTTTTTTTTTTTCTTGTGGAGGCTATGCTTCAAGACCTGTACTAGAAAACCACAATATCTACTGCATAGGTTACAACTTTGGCCCAGGTATGTATAAGTATGAATATACATCTATATTGTGTACTACATTTATACAACCAATTAAAAGATATTTCAGGGCCTTGGGGCAACTGGTAAATGGATCAGGAGCCCAGTGAAGTCCTCACTGACTGGAAAAGGGGAAACATATCCCCCATTTTCTAAAAGGGAAAAAAGGATGATTCAGGGAACAATAAGCCAGTCAGTCTCACATCCATGACTGGTAAGATCATGGAGCAGATCCTCCTGCACACATTGCTGAGGCAGGAAAATGATGAAGAGGTGATTGGGTACAATCAACATGGCACCACCAAGGGCAAATGGTGCCTGACAAGCCTGACAGGCCTTCTATGACAAGGTCACAACATCAATAGACAAGGGGAGAGCAAAGGATGTAATTATCTGGACCTGAGCAAAGCCTTTGATACTGTCTCACTAAACATCCTGATCTCCAAGCTGGTGAAACATGGGTTTGATGGATGTACCACTAGGTGGCTTGATGGCCACACCCAAAGAGTGGCTGCCAATGGGTCCATGTCCAAGTGGAGGCCAGTGACAAGTGAAGTCCCTCAAGGATCAGTATTGGGACTGGTCTTGTTTAACATCTTCATCAGCAACATGGACAGAGCCATTGAGTGCACCCTCAGCAAGTTTGTTGACAACACCAAGCTGTGTGGTGTGGCTGACATGCTGGAGAGAAGGGACCCATACAGAGGGACCTTGACAGGCTGGAGAGGTGGGCCCATACCAACCTCATGAGGTTCAACAAGTCCAAGTGCAAGGTCCTGCATCTGGTTTGGGGCAATCCCAGACACTGATATAGGCTGGGCAGTGACTGGCTTGAGAGCAGCCCTGAAGAAAAGGACTTGGGGGTGCTGGTGTATGAAAAGCTCAATATGAACCACCAGGGTACACTTCGAGCCCAAAAACCTAACCATATCCTGGGCTGCATCAAGAGAATTGTGGCCAGCAGGTCGAGGAAGGTGATTCTCCCCCTCTGCACTGCTCTTGTGGGACCGCACCTGTAGTACTGTGTCCAGTTCTGCAGCCACTATTACCAGAAAAATATGGACGTGTTGGAATGTGTCCAGAGAAGGGACATGAGGATGATCAGAGGACTGGAGCACCTCTCCTATGAGGACAAACTGAGAGAGTTTGGGCTATTCAGTTTGGAGAAGAGAAGGCTCTGAGAAGAATTTATTGTGGCCTTCCAGCAACTGTAGTGACTGACAAGAAAGCTGCTGAGAGACTTTTCAGGGTGTCAGGTAGTGATAGGACTAGGGGGAATGGATACAAGCTAAAGAAGGGCAGATTTAGAGTAGACATTAGGAAGAAGTTCTTCACCATAAGGGTGGTAGGAGACTGGAACAAGTTGCCCAAAGAGGTGGTGGAAGACCCATCCCTTGATGCTTTTAAGCCAGGCTGAATGGAGCTCTGGGCAACATGATCTAGTGTGTGGGGGAGTCCCTGCCCATGTAAAGAGGGTTGGAGCTACATGATCTTTGGGATCCCTTCCAACCCTGACAATTCTGTGATTTTACTAATTTTCTCATTTTCCTAAGTAGTTAACTATAAACATTAAGAAGAGGAAAGCATATCAGCATGAGCGTGAGAACAGGTTTGAGGAAGGTTAGCAATATCAATATCGAGATTGGATTAACTTTCCTAAAGATGTTTTTTCTTCTCTCTGTTGCAGACTCTGAATTTCCTTCAGATTTGCCCTTCTCATTTCAGTATCCTTAGATAGAATCTGAAGCCTTGTTTGGAAGACAGAAAGGACATGTGGGTGACTAGATATACACTCTGTGGAAACTTGTCCTTGCCTGTGTTACCAAAGACAGAGAAGTATTTCCTGGATAACTTTGGACTCTACTGTAATAACAGGTATGTTGTAATGCTTTCCTTAAAAAGTAATTATAAAAATAGAGATATAGATACTCTTGAATTTTCTAGACCTTTGATAAAGACTGTAAGGGAAAAAAAGACTCCTTCAGTTCATAAACACAATGCAAAAATGAACAGAACTCAAAAGGGTTGAATTCATTCTTTTCTAACTCTCTTGATTTAATTAGCATTAAACCATGCACTAATTTGTCTAAATATTGTTTACATCTATGCTGTAAACTAAACAGTTCCTACATATCTGTGTGTCATATGGAACATATGAAGTAATAGCAGTATGTAAGGGAATCTGTGGCTCAAATGCATTGAATTTCCTGGTTAATAATATAAACAGTCCAAATAAGAATTTGATTCATGCTTAAAAACAAAAAAATCATGGAAACAACATCTGTTGTTTTCCAAGCTGACATTTGTAGGCAACATGTTTTTAATACCATTGTGCTCTAATAAAAATAGATTTTTTTTTGTACACTATATAAACTTCAGGTTTGTCTGTTAATAACAACCTTACTTCTGCAAGCATATAGTCAAAGCAACAGTGCAATCAGATTTTTAGTGTTCTGGACAGACATGCTAGGAATTATGAATTAAAACACAGCGCTGTAATTTTTGCATATGTTTATTCCTCCAGAGGTTGAGGGACCTCACAGGGTGCCATTAAGAAGTCAGATCCTATCAAGACTAAGCCACATGATGGTTGTTGAGGAATTAGAGAGCAACCCCAGTGACTGGAATTCTGCAGTGCATTAACTGCTAACCAAGTGATAAATGTTCATCTGCTCCATCTGCTTCTCCAAATGTTCATGTGTAGGCATTGGGTTCCTCATCTTGGTTTTGTTTCCTGGGTGCTGAAATCAAACAAACAAATTACAGAGAGGAAAAAAAGTGCTGGTAGAATTCTGTACCTTAGAAGTTAATCTTTGTTCACTACATATGTTTTTGAAAGACTTATTATCTTCAGACTGTTGCTGACAAACAGGAAAATTATATCTGCTCCATCTCTCCCCAGATGTTTGTCCCTTTCTCTCGCAGAGGTTCCCATCTATCCAAAGATGTTTAAAGCAATCATTCAGCAATGTTTTTAACCTGTTTAAATGTAAACTATCAGCAATATGTTTCTCTAGGAGCTTACTTACCTCTACAGCAGTAGTGTGTACCTCCTGGATGTGGGAATCTCTACAAGGCAAGACATATGCAAAGGAGATGGTAAATTGTCCTCTTCTGTAAATCACAGTATTTATTTTGTAACATTTTAGATACAGTACTATATGAAGGTGAACTACTCTCATCACTCCATGTGGATTAAAACAAAATCTTGTTTGCCTCATCTATTTGAATAAAGGATTTTTCCAAATGTGAAGCCCATTACTCTGTTAAAATAATTCTTCCTTGTTATGATTTCATTCTGAGATCCACAAAAATTTAAAGCTTCAACTCCAGGCTTTCCTTGAGGCAGTCCTTGTCTATTACTAATCACAATTAGTGTTGCTTTTTTACTTAATGACAAGCTAGCATTTTAAAATACCCTGTCTCATAGCTGCTGCTCCAGACTAAGAATAACAAAGCTAACACAATCAGTCTGTTTCATCCCAGGCCCAGGCAGAAAGAAATTACTTCCTTCTGAAGCCTGTAATGGCATGTGGGAGGTCAAGTAGAGTTCTGCTTTTTGGATGTTTTTCACACTAGTGTGTTTCACAAAGTCTAGGATCTCTCTATGAATCTTCCTTGTACTGCAAGACTTTGTAAAGAATTTGGGATTTCACTGAAGTGTATAAAACAAACAAAAAAAAATCTTATCCAAGTCTTTGTTGTAGTCTTTTAGTACATGAACATCTAAACTCCTCTAGTCTGAGAAGCAAATCATTCCTCAGCCTGAGCTTGGAGAAAATTTAGAACATTTAGTTCCTTTGCCTAAGCCACCATTGCCATGTTTGGATGGCATCTGAAAGTACTTTTAAGATCCAGGTGCGCAGGCAAGACAGAGTGAATGATAACCCAGAGTGAATCTGGATTCTAAGGTTTGTTTATTTAAGAATGAGTGAGATGAGAATTTTATGCTACTTGGTTACCTGAGGCACCCATTCTATCGCTGCTGCAAGTGCTGTGGTCACTAGATCTTGTCATCCCTTTCTGGCCTGGAAGAGCTGAAAAGTTTGTTCCTATTGTGCTGCTGCACATCATGACTCAACTTGGGTATTAGGGACCAAGGTCACTGCATTCTTGTTCCATCTGGTCTCCAGGAACTTCTTTGCTGTTAGGACATTTCTTTCAGTCAAGATCTTCACCTTCTTTTCAACCCCCAAATGCTCTCTGTTTTCCCAACCAAAATTGCCCATGTGGGGAAGCACATTCTCCTAATCATTGGTTTTGGTTAATGTCTCTTTATTATCTAGAGGATTCAGGATCTGCCACTTTCATTTCATTAGGTATTAAGAAAGTTTGCATACTGCCCATACTGGTTGTAGCCAGAAAGTACCAGATTTCTGTATGAGAACTCCAGAGTTCAGCTTGAGCCATGCACACTCACAAGTGACGCAGTCATCTACCACCTGTCTGTATTCACAATCTGATCTATCTTTTTCTCTATCTCTGCACTTGGGTGACATTTATCATGAGAGTGGCATAACCAGCACTAAGTTCCAAGAGAACTGAGCTTTCAGGAGAAATTCAGGATTCCAGTCACCTATCCTAAGCGACACACTGGGTAGTTCACTTTGAATGCCTGCTGCTCTGTGAAACTCGGTCTCCTAATGATCTTCTAGCACATTACAAGGGTAACCAGCTAAACCACTGGATCTTGCTTATTGCTTGTTTCATAGCTTTCTTCACATTCAGATGCTCACTTTTTATTGGTTTCTGCTACAGGTAGTACTACAGTTAATGTATTACAACCTGAGCTTGGAGACTTCTGCTGAATTTTTAGCAGTTCCCCAGACTTCCACTGGGTCCTCCTCTGTTCCAGTTGCAACTCAGGTCTGCATTTTCCAAGGCCATGTAATTATTTTTTTCTGTTAAGGGAATACAAATTGCATAAGGGAGGAAATTATAAATGATGGAAAATGAGCACCCTTTGATTTTTTTTCTTTAGAGGATTTGTTGCAGCATTCTGGAGGAATATTTAGCATATTTTACTTTTATCCTTTTACAGAGAATAACTGAAAACAATGTTAGTAAGTAAATATGTTTAGAAAGGTTAGGGTGGTTTTTTTTGGTTTTTTCTTTTTTTAAAGGAAGGGCTTATAAAGCAACTTGTTATGCTCAGATCCCCTTTTCCAGCTTTTCCAACTCCCCTGATATCTTTGTATCTTCTCTGTTCTCCAAATACCATCTGTTGCTGCTTATGTGTCTCATCATCAAAATGTAAACTGAAATTTCTCCAGATTGGCCCATCAAGTGTACACTGAACAAATATCTTCCTATATTGGTGAAAAAAAAAAAACCAGAACCACATTACCATAACAGTTATGAGATGTAAAATATCAGTAGTGACTTATTAAGTCCTGATCCTTTTTTTCTAAGCTTAATAATGCAGTCAATACAGCAACCACCTTTCTTTTTTTTTTTCCCTTTTCTAATTCACTGTTATAGCTTCCACAAATTTACCTCTTAAGAGGAGAATTTTAGCATAATTCATACATTAACTCTGCTTATCCTAAAGATTAAATGCATTTTTTTTCATGGTCAATCAGCATGTGTTTTTTGTGGAAAGTTTCTACACTTTCTTGCTGCTCAGAATGTCCTCTATGCAGCAGGACAGAGGGGCAAGCTTCTTCTCTCTGTGGGCTCCAGGCACTCTAAACCTATGAGGTTCATGAAGCGCAAAATGCACAAAGTGCAGTTTGATATTGAGCTGACTCTAAGTAGATTACAGTTAGTTCAGTAAACATTTTCATTACTGTTAAGTGTTTTGGCTTTGATTAAAAATGCCCAGAAGTAATCTTCCAGTGGTTGACAACGTTGAAACAGTCTGTAAATCAGCATTACATAAGTGAAACTAGGACCCGAAGCTGTTTTTCTGCTGCTGAAAAGCCATAATTTCTATGACCAATTGAGATAACTATAATGCAGAATATGGCCCAAGACTTTTGGTGACTTTTGTTGTCCCTTAGGTAGTGGAAGACACTGGTGTCTTACTGGCCTAGCATGTACTGAAGAGGGCTGCTTACTCTTTGGTGGTATAGAACACAAGTGAGGCTTACAAATTAAACATAAGAAAACACTTATTACTGAAAATTAGATGTGGAAAGTGGGGATTTATTTTCTGCTGTCCTCTTTTTGGTCCTTGTTTATTATCTTTAAGATTTCTTCTGTATTTTTATAAGACACTAACTTTAAAAATTGTAGCTGGAATATTCTGTTATTCTAAACTTCGTGGTATAAAACCTCAAGTTAAATAAAATGAAAACTGACAGTAGTGAAACAGTCAATGGGATTCTGGAGTCCTCTTTTTTATAGTTCTTCTGGTTTTTGTCTGTATGAAGAACGTGGGGCCTGTGTAGAATCATAGAATGGTTAGGAAGGACTTCAAAGGTCTAGTTCCAGCACAGATTGATGTGAACCTGTGGTTCACCTTTTATACCTCCTGTTGTCTTTTTGCTTAACCTTCAGTAGTAATAATTTAACCTGGTTTCACTGGAAGCTTTCTAAAACATTTGTTACTGGCTTAGCAGCATTTAGTGGACTGGATTTGAAATACCTAAGAAATGTTACACTGATAAAATGCTGCCAAGTCTTCTTGTTTTATTTCCTATATCTTAATGCAAAATTGGCATTGTAATTAGATAATTTGAAAATTTAATAGAACTGTTGTCTTTGAGTTAATATAGACAAATCACAATGAGAGCTCTGAGCCAAGAGATGAACTAGAGAAAGAATGATGTAAACTGCATGGAGTCAGTGCTTAATGGCAATTTTCAGTGATCTTGTAATACATACTGTCTAATAATTACACATTGCCTAGAGAGAATTTGTCAGCTTGGTGGAAAAAAAAAAAACATTATCATGATAAGTATATTAATTAATTTAGAATCTTAAAAAGCACAGAAGTTTAGTAATTTTTCTAGGAAACTCAACCTGCATTAGTCATTTCACCAAAATGAGGACATGTAATAGGTGCCTTATTTCAAAATAATGGAACTGTCTTTAATAATAAAACAATATTTGATTGTAGAATGAGATGGTAGACTTTCATTTTTTTGTTTGTAAGAAAGAGAGATGCATGACATTATGCATTTAAATACACATTATATATGACATACATAAAAACAGACTGATAGATTGTTGGGAAGATAGAAAGAATGTCAGTTTGCATTAGCACAATTGCAGTGTAAATGAGATAACAATCCTGTCTCTTGATCTACTGTATCTAAGCTAAAAATACCCCTTCCTTCTTTTGCATACACCAGCACAATAAAGTCAGTGGGTCAAGCTGCTTTTAAATACAGTTGCCCCACCTTACCTATTTCAGTGTAGTACAGGCAGAATTATCCCACTGGTTTGTTTGATGGGATCACTTTCCTGCCCTTTGCAGGCCAGACACTGTGACATGTCCATTAGACCTATGGCCATTACAGTTGTACGGAGCTCAATAGTTCTTTTGATCAATTAGAAACAAAAGTGTTGCTTAAATTTAATTTGTGAATCTTTATTTTTTTTTCCCCTGCAGTATAATGAATCCTCAGTAGTGTAATTATCTTTAGAAGGGGCACTAAATAAAACTACCAGTTTAAAATATTGAACAAAGAATAGATTCATGGGCAAAATGTGGCTTGTTTAATGAGTTATACTATTTATCTCCCTTGGTAACTTATGAAAATGCTGCTTGTCACTTAAGAGTGTATATTATGATCTTCAAATGTCTTATTAAATGAAAAAAGACACTACCATTATAAAATGTTAAGTAGGAGAGCCTTAAATTGCAGTAAGTTAGAAAACCAACTGTATAAATGGAATAAGCATGTAAACTCATCCAGGCAACAATTACTACCAACAGCTGTCTAGAATATAGACCAGACCAGACTTTGGTAAATTATGACTAAAATCATACTTTAGTATGAGTATATAAATACAAGATTGGTGTTTCCATTCTGATCAGAATTTCTAGGATTTTTTTGCCACTTCAAGAAGATTTTATTTTTAAAGTATGGCAGTTCTTGATGTGTAGGTATTGATTCGATGAGTGAAAGCAGCTAAAGGGAAGAAAAGTGGTTCTGTGTTTACTGTACATATTTCTAAATTATTCTTCTGGATTCCAGTTCTGGTTATGCTACCAATTTCCCATAGCATTTAGAGAAGTACTGAATTAATTTGATAACTATACCCAAAAGTAACTCACCTAGGTCTTTATATGGAAAGAAATTGGATGTCTCAGGATACAGATAGGCAATACTGAATTTTTTCATAAGTACCTCAGCCCCTGGCTTCATCTTTAGATGTCTGAATATCTCTAAATGTACTTCTGAGAAAAATGTCTCATTAAATTTAAATTATACATAGCCTATATGTGCTTTGATAGTGCTTTCCTGGTATGGAAATATCAATATTCTAAAGTAGATAAGTGCTCCAAGAGGACATTTAGTAGGAACGGTAAAGTAATGCGTATTAAGTCAGCACCAGTACATTAAATGACCTCTGAGTGGAATAAGCTAATTTTGTCAAATTTCATATATATAGGTGAAGCAGTATTAATGCTATGTATGCTACTGACATAAAGTGTCAGTTGTTAGTATCCTGTGTTAGCTTAACTGTATTAATAGAAACCCATGCAAATGATAGTTCCTAAATTGTGAAGTGAGTCTAAGCAATATAGGCACATTTGGAAGGATACCTTTTTGTTCCTAAGCACTCCTTTGTGAAAGCTATCTGTTCAAAGTTATGAAAGAGTTTTCAGAAAAGACCCTTTCTGGACTTGACCTTCGTGGTGCAACACAAAGAGTGGGGATATTGTGGTAAAAATTTTCTTTATAGTGGGGGCAACCTGCTGGGACAGAGGACCAACACTTTTCAGCTGAGAATTTAGTTGGAACATAAGTCTCATATTTTTCGGACTTTTTGGTAGAAGGTGGGCAGTACCTGACCAAGGCATGGAAGTGTGATTTAGTTTCTTTTGCTCTTCCTCTTGGAGGTCTCTGATAGTTTAATGTCCTTGAGGAGTTGAAATTTGCAGTGCACAGTGTACAGATATCAGATTTATCTTAGAAATATGGCCATAACTTGATAGTGAAGGATCCACAGAGACTGAGAAGAGATAATTAACTTTCCTGCTTGACTGTCTGTTCCAACTAGATATTATTTCACCAATTTACATGACAGTCTTAGAGAACAGAAAGTTGGTGTGGTGTTTTTTTTTGTTTTTTTGTTTTTTTTTTAAGAAAGAAACAAATCTATGGAATGAGCAGGAAGGTCTTGGTGTCCTGCCAAGGTGTAACTACATGAAACCTTGCTTGTTGAGTGCTTTGAAGTCATTAGAGAAAAGTGCAATAAATCTTCAGGTCATTATTATGAAATATGCAGAGGCTTTCTCACCCAATTTTTCCCTCTTGCTTCATCCATGACTATCATCTAATTTCCTCATTGGTTGCTAACCTCAGTTCTTTCTAATATGATTGCCTGTTGGCAAAACTGCTTTGCACAGTGGAACAACAGTCTTTGTTCAGACAGTTACCAAACACTAAACCTCCTCATATATCATGGATTTTTTTTCATTGTTTTGGATTTGTGGTAATATTACAAAATGTAAATCCTACGGGAATATTATTAAACTTTTTAATAATTGACTTTGACCTTCTGTCACATTTCAGTGTAAGTTGTACAAACTTAATTGGTTTTATTTGGATTGCTAATTTCTGAGATAGAAAAGAAAGATCCTGAGTTCTCTAATTCTAGCAAATGAGAAGATTTAACACCTCTCTGTGGCTAACATGTGGGGATGGTGGTAATATATTCTGATTACCTAAAACCAGTTTACTGTATTTACACATTTAATTTTTTAAAGCCACAATTGTCTTTATGTGCTCCTAAGTGAAGTAAATGAGATCCCTTCTCCTTCCTGTTCTTCATATTAAACATCATTCTGTTCTCAGAGCAGTGGTGGGAAAAGTGCTTAATTTTTATTAGAAATAGTTAAAGTAATTTGGCAGTTTATTTCCCTCTGCTGTACTGCCACATGCAGGTACTTATTCTAAACCCTACTGGGTGCTCAGAAGTCATCTTTTTGTTAAGATCCTGTACCCAGATGCTGCTGTCTCCTGACATAATATACCTGCTTTTTGCAAGCGCTGATATTGAGGCCAGTGCCTAGAGTCTGCTTAAGATCTTGAGCTCAGCTTTGTACCCCAAGCATGGCCACCTGTGAGGAATGCCTGTAATGACTGATGTGAAGCCCCCTGAGTTAGTCTTGAACTTTAAGCATGGGCCATTCACTTTAACTGGGCATTTCAGCTGGAGAAAAATTGACTGCATGTTTCTTATAAATGATGGGGAACAGCATCTGCTTTACCCAATTTATTATACAGTTTCACCTTCTTGTTTTCTTCTGCAGCTGAGTTGCAGGTAAGTAAGATGATGGCAATTACTGAAAGCCCTGTGGTTTTGTGCAGACGTAGATTTTTCTGTAATGAGCTGTCATTATGATTTGGGAGAAGCTTGTTTTGCTTGAATGGTTTATCAGAGATTTGACGTCTCTTAATTGTTTGGGGTTTTTTTCTCCTTTCTTAATTTTTATCCTCTGACTGTTCTGTTTGCATTCCAATATAGAGGCATTTTTTGTTTATTTAATACTTTAATTAAACTACTCTACAGTGTTATTCAAGCATATCACTATTGGTATTAAATAATAGAAACAAATTGCCAGCTACAGCACAAAATGTCAGGGATACATTTTGAAGGAAGCTAGGCAGTGTTACTGATGGAGATTTGTATGGATTCACTGAAATATACAAAAGTGTCTTGACACTGGGAAGAAGAATTTTCTGCAATGTAAATGGTGCAACTGTGAGATGAAGGTACCCCACGGATAAAAGGTGTCTTGTGCATGTAGCTCTTGTTTTTTTGCTTCTTTAGCAGGATATCAAAATACAGCCCTGCAGATGTCAGATGATGTTCCTTTCACTCTCCTGGGAAGGACTGATCTTCATTCTTAGACTGAATGTTATAAATCATTTGCCTTTGTTCTGTACCACTAAAGGATGTGATGATCACGTTGTGAAGGAACACAGGTTTCCACCATGCAGCTGTGGGATGGTGCTTCTCCATTGTTGGACATGTGTATTCACTGTCAGAACGATGGACTTTCATTAGATACTGCTGAATTACTGTGGTTATCCATGGTCACAATGGTTTAAGAGATCACTGTGGATGTGTTTGTAACTGTGGTTTAATTTTAATAGCAGGAATAAAGCAAAAAATAACAGAATACTCTGTGGAGCTGTGGAGCAGACTGAGTCATCGAACAGATAAGGGCTATAGATGTTTTGCAGTCATCTGCACTCTAATCAGTTGCCAATAGCTTGCCTGACTGAGTGCAACCCACAACTCTTTGCATAGTTACTTCTCTGGTTCTTTAAATGACCCTTTTGAGGATCTCTGTGGGACATGCAGGGACTCTTCCAAACTGAGAGCTCTCTCCCCTTCCCTTTTGCTAGGAGGTAATACTCAGTCTTTATCTTATTTCCCTGTTTTGTTTCTCAAGATGTCTCTAGAATCTTATGGTATGGTGTGCAACTGATCTAACAGGGCAACACAAACTTGCTGTAATGGAATACCAGAGAATGCCATCTCCATAAACCTCATCCTGGATCCCTAGTTTTGTCCTTGCTTGATTTGTGTGGCTTCATTCAAATCACTCAAGCCAGAATGATGAAAACATTTACTCATTTGCAGATGCCTGTTACTGCTTTGTGTGTTAAGGACCTTGATAGTTTCAGTACATATTACTAATTTGAATGCAGTGACTAGCTTTCACTTTTATGTCAGTGACTTAAATAGATTTGAACTGCTTGTTTATTTATCATGGTTTCCTCTTTTCTTCTAATCTTGCCAGCTACTGTCCTATGGACTGGCTGTTGCATGGACAAGTAGTTGGTGACTGTGCAGTGCTTTAGCAAATGTCTAGAGATACATACATATCTAGGAAGAGTTTAATACTCCTCCATGACTTATTTTGTTTGTTGTCTCACATATTAGCATGATAACCACAAAAATGTTTTGTAGAAAACAGGTAGTGTACGGTTTAAGTTGTGTATAGGCACTGTAACCATGATTAGAGGACTGAGATATGTGATATGACTAATCCCAGCAGTCCATATTAATAGCTGTTACTTTACCTTGCTGTGTCCTTTTATTTCCTTAACAAACCAAAATATTTCCAAAATAGACAGAACTTCTTAAAATAACAGGCAAGACTTGCTGGATTTTACCCATTTTAACGTGTTACTCTTTATCTGAATAATTCAGTGTGACACGTAGCTTCCAGATATGCTACTTGAATTCCAAAACTAGTTCATGTGTGCATGATAACGCTCAGTAAGTCACTGAAGGTTTTGCATTTTTAAAACATAACCTCCTGGTGCTGAAGGGGAAGGGAAAAAACCAATTCTTGATACACACAGAAAAGAAAATATAATATTTAAATTCTGGATAAGGTCTGAATGTTTATAATAATATATTAGAATTGAATCAATATCTATATTTGCTGTTCTTTCTTTCAATTTAAGCCAGTTAAAGTGAATAAAATTGTCAAAGGTGTGCAATAATTGCTCTTTTCTCTTAATTTGCTTTGGTGAAAACCGAAGGCATATTATTATTTTCAGTTACTATTTCTTTCTAACATTCATAGATTAATATAGTGATAAAATATGTAACAGAAATGGATAGGGCATGTAGAAGCAGAAGCCTTGCAGAAGTAGGTGTTGGTTGAAGAGCCTCTGCAATTTCCAGGGTTTGCAAGCACAGTCAAACTTCCTCTCTGTCATCTTGTTGCTCCATCCCTCAGCAGAGAGATCAGTGTTGTGAAGAACACTGGGAAGGAGTCACAGACAAGAAGAGAGATATCCAAAGGAGGCAGATACAGTGCTTCCTGCAGCAAGATGTGTCTCATTTTCAGTGTGTGCAGGGCTACTGTGAGCCTGGACTTTCCTGACATTACTTCGTTACTGCCTCTAGACTTTTTCCAAGTGCAAACCAAAGGATAAGAGTGTGGTTTGTCAAGATTTCTAAGTGCCTGGAAGTGTGGCAGGAACCATTATTGGGTGTTTGTAGTGCGTGTGAACACAAATTTTACAGATGGGTTGCATTAATCTGAAGTGCACCAGCTGCACCACGTTTGCTGATCATCTTCCTATACAGCAAGTAGAAGCTTGGGTACAATGTGTTAACCTGGCAAGTGTGGCTGTAGTGACAGAGGTCTTTGCCATCTCATTTGGCTCAAGAAGTCCAGACAAGTGGGACTTCTTAGTCCTGCATACATGTGTAACTGTCTGATTTCATTTGAATGAACTTTGACCATGGATGGGAAAAAAGATTTCTTCTGAATCACGGATTAAGTCAGACCATGAGTTTCTGAAAAAGGGATTTTGAAGAAAACCTTTACATTATATCATGAAGCAATATCTGACTCAGAATGTAAATATCTTAACAGTTGAGCTCTGTATTTAAATTGTATTTTCTACGGTCTCAAGCAATTACTACAAGAAGGGAAGCAGGAAGAAAATAATATGTTGTATGGAAACTGTAAACAGGACAGTATGTGAATGAACATTATTCTTTTCTTACATTTTTTTCATGATTGCTTACAAATTTCATTTGTATGACCTTAAGCCACTTTTATGTGATGATATATAGTGCAGTATTCTCAGGCAGAGAGTAAATCTGTTAATCTTTCTGTCAGAATGGTACTCCTGCAATTCACATGATAGCTAGAATTAGAAACTGGTAAAGCTACAGATGAGACATCATGTTCTGCAGTGAGGAGGCTTATTAATTTTAACTATGCCAGTGCTCCAAAACTGACCATCTGGTTCTGTAAATAACAAAATTAATTTACATGTTGACCAACTAGCAGCAGTTTCCATTAAGCTGAACACCTGTTATCACTTAAAGCCACTTTACTGAATATGATGCATTGGCTGTATATTACCCGTGCTAAGGATGCATACGGAAATATGTCATCCACTTACACAGTTCAGATGTTGCTTAAACAATCTATTGAATTTGCTGAAGAGCTTATGGAAGAAAGAATTTAATTTAGGAGGATCATCAGAGAGTATTCTTAATTACCTTAAACATTTCTGAATACTGCATTAGAAGTATGCTCTGCTTTCTATTGTTGTATAGGATGTATGTGAGAATGATTACATGTTGTATTCCAGTAGTTTTTCCTGTCTATTTCAGGCTTTTGACCAATAATTAAGGAGAAATATGTGTGGATATTATCCTATTCTTGTCATTGCCAGGTGAAAAAGATCCAGGGAAAACGGCTAGAATCTGGCAACAAATGTTACGAGACAAATCCTGCAATAGCCTCCCATTTGGAGAGCAAGCAAGCTTTTAGTCATTAAAAAAGCAGGTTGCTGTTACAATAGTGTTCTAGCTCTTGAAGATCAGTGGTTTTAAAACAATGTTGCATAATGTTCTATGATGGAAAAATCCTTCAGGCAACAGAAAAAACCCCCAAAACTTTCAGATGAGAGAAAACTTGATTTGTGCTTTATTATCTTTTCTGGAGTAAACCAAAGACTAGAAAACTTCCTGGGCAGTTAACACTTAGAGACAAATTTCAGCAAGATGAGATAGCTTCTATCATGGCTCTGACTATTTTGCTATTAGTCAGCCACATAGCCACAAATAAAATGATTTGTGTAGTGCAGTGGACATAATTTCTTGATTTGTCTTGAACTGGGTAATCAGCAAGCCTTTTGTTTGAGGTCTAGACAGGAATCCAATATAAAAATGAGAGACAGAGTTGAATTGATTGTGGGCAATTAACGAGGCAGGAATTATAAATTATGTAGTTTCATAATTTCCAAAAGCCCTGCCCACAATCTATGTACAAATTAGTTTACATTTGGGTTCTAATTCATTCAGAAAAATCTTCTGAAGGATGCTTTTCAGGCAATATAGAAAAATCAGAAAAATTGGAAAAGGTTTGGGCCCTACTTACAAATGAAAGGCAGTGCGGAGCTTCAGGGAATATCTGTGCTACTCACTGCGGTGGAGTAGGAATTTTGAGGTGGTCCCTTGGCTCCTTTGTGGCAGTGTCTGGAGTTGCGAATTATGATCCAGCAGTGGATCAATGCGGTACAGAGTCCAATGCCCACCAAAGTCCAAACTGACTGTAGATATAGCTTTCGTGAAGCCCAGATTGTGAAGCAATGAGGGAAAAGCCAGGGTGCTCTGCAGTGTTCCCATGAATGACAGCAGGTTATTGCAGACACAGGTCCCTGCAGCAGGAAGCCAGGATGCAACAGTGCAAAAGCAGGGACCATGTGCTTTCTCATCACCGTTCTTCAAGATTCTCCTCAAGGTCCGACTCAAGGTCTGGCTCAAAGTCTCACTCAAGGCCTGACTCCAGGTCCGACAAGGTCCCTCTCAAAGTCCAAGTAGACAATGTGTCCAGTTGCCATATATATATGCTGGGGCGATTTGTTCCTTCCCTGTTCAAGACCATGGAGGTGGGAGAAGGAATTTCACATTTACTTCTCTCCACATTCCAAACCTCAGGTGACAGAGGTAGGGGCGAGGAAAACTGTTTTGCACCCCATTCAAATCTCCAGTGGGGCAGAGACTTGGGTGTGCCCTGCCACAAGAGTTTAAAAAAGTTTAGAAAAGAAGCATATGTTTGTCTTCCAGACATATTTATTTATTTTAAAAAATCTCTCTACCTTTTAACAGCAATTTGCTTTTCTTATTTACATTAAGGAGCAACAGTTTATCATTTGCTTCAGTGCTTCAATGTACGTGAGAAGTTTGCTATGAACATTAATGTTCAAAGTAATGTTAATTTTGTTAGGGTTTCATTTATTTGGTCCTGACAAGAGATGTGTAACAGAAATATAACAAAAGCACATGGCTAACTGAAGTACAGTTTTTCATGTCAGAAATATAGTAGAGCTACTGCAGAATATTTTCTAGAAGAGTGTATGAATGATGTTGACAAAGCAAGAGGGAAATCACACTTCTCTTCAACATCAAATGATTTTACAGGTTTAAAGGTCTTGGCTCATAGTAAAAGTAACATGATGTAGGTCAGGTAATGTATGTGAGAGATTCCTTTGAAACAATTTCCTGGATTTAATACAGAAAAGAGAAGCTAAGATGACCTGTCCAAGGGCAATGTGGGCTTTAGAAATGATTGTTCATCAAGAAGTTATTCCTTTCTTAAGTGATTGTCCATGAGGATCATCAGTTCATTTCAAATAGTGCAACCTGAAATGTGAGTAGAGAACAGGAATGGCACAGGTAACTGAAGCATGAACAAAGCAAAACAAATTTTTCAATTAGTCAAATACTTAGTTGTTAACACTCCTCTTGGGTACAACAGAATGACAAGAGTAAGCAGTGTGTCCTGCATTTTACATTTGCTCCTGTGTGATGCATCTCTCTCTCTAGATAATCACAAAATATTGTTTAAAACTCGTGATAGTAAATCAACTTTAATATTGATTGATTCATATTGATAAAAAAATAGTATTTGAGATATTGAAAGGTAATAATGACTACTGTATACTAATCACAGAAAATCTTGCATTGGGAGGGTTTTTTGGAGGTTATGTAGTTCATTCTCAAGCTGTTGACATGAACTTCTGTTGGCATGGCTTGACCCAATATAGAATAATGAAAACATTGAAGAGAAATGAAAATAAAATTCAAATGGAATTTCAGAAACTGACAAGCATGATTTAAAAAAACAAATAAATTAGAGAATTCATTTTATAGTAAGCTGAAAAAAATGTTTTTATTCCAAATCAAAATAAGAATATAAATACCCTTCATATTTTCCTATTGTAAAGGAAATTATTTTATTTTGCATTAATTATAAGGCATTCTCCTGTTAAAAGTATGAAACAGTTCAGAATCAGACCCTTAATTCTGTCGGGTGAAGAATCTGACAATTATGCTTGCAAACAGTAGATCCACATCTATTGTTTCCCATTCATCCTAATTGATAGAGGGGAAGAAGCGTCTCTGAGGTGTAATCCAGGCAGTAGGTGGCTATACTCCTGTTATGAAGTTACGCTTCTCCACTGACTTTAGAAGTAGACATAGTGACTCATGCCTATATGTTTAGTAAAATGGATGTGAAAGGAGTTGTACACTGAAAGTGTCATTTTTTTTTTTCTTTATAGGTTTAAAAGGAGCCCAAGATAATCAACTCAGATAAAAACATTTGCATGTGGCTGAAAGAAACTCATCCAAGAAATGAAGAAGTGTTGACAACCAGTTCAGGGATAAAAACTAGTTATTACTTTACAGTAATGACAGTATTTAACATACATTGACTGTTCATATTGTATTGCTGAGAGGCTTTGGCCACAAAATTTGATCTTTTTATATATAAAAGACTGTGCATACCAGAAGAAGAAATAGACTACACTAAGTTAAATAACTATTAATTTTCCATATTATTTCGCAACCAAATTAATGAACAATAACAACAAATTGTATTGTAATATACATCTGTAAAGATGTCTATATAGACAATATTTTTTTTAAAGTAAACAAGTTGCATTTCTGAAGGTTTAAAAAAAAAAAAAAGGGTACCTGCCCCACTGTTTTTAGCTCTTTTTTAAAAAAATGTTTTGGTGGTTTGTTTTGGTTGCTTTTTCTTAAAGTATTTCTGAAGGTTTAAAAAAAAAAAAAAGTGTACCTGCCTCACTGTTTTCAGCTCTTTTTTAAAAAAATGTTTTGGTGGTTTGTTTTGGTTGCTTTATCTTAAAGTAAATGCTCTTGACAGTGGAGATATTTTTGGTTTTTTGATGCATTGCAAGTTTGATTAACCACATTCACTGTTCTTGAAGTGAATCAGAGGTAACTGAAACTATCATCCATTTCTTCTGGCACTTTGGATTGATTTGAGAGTAAGACATTTGCCCTATGGGAGGGAGACCTTGCATCTGCACAGAGCTGAACAAATGTTTTTTAATTAATAATTTATTCAGCTCATGCATTTCTTTGTCTGTGTGAAACAGAACACCCCTGGGAAGATCACTGAGAGCAGAGATTGAACTTGGGACCTTGAATCTGAAACCATGAGTGTCTACTGCCAAAAGCCTCATCCTTGTCTTACAAAGCTACTTCAAAATCGTAACCCTGTGATAGGGTCCCTTCACTCTAGAGAGTGTTGTTTCCCTGGATATCAGTCTACCACTGTTTAACTGGCTGACTGACACCCAGCCAAATTCAATCTTTTATTAAGTAATTAATTAAATTTATTAAATTACTCAGAGCCCATTTCAGTGACCCAAATTAGCATAAAGCTAATAATATACCACATTTAACAGAAGAAATACAAGATGCAGTTTTCTCTGCCAAATTTCCAGTCCAAGTTCTTGCTAAGGTTACTGGGTCAGTGTGATAGACTAGGAGCAGTCATTTCCAGCCTCTGTCCCTCTCAAGGTAGCTCATGTTCATGTCATGAGACTCCAGTCTCTCCTGGAGTTAACCCAGAACATGACAATTTTGAGTAGTGACCGGTTTTTGTGGAGAGGGATTTGCCCTCCTCTCATGTGACTTGCCAATGTTTTGAGCTACCTTGCTCAGATGTTTCTTGGATTTAAAGGAAATACTTATTAACATATCTGGGAAGAAAGAGAAGCAAAGCTAAATAAGGCCAAAGAGTAGCTCAGCCTTTTGCCGTTGACAAGGGAGGGTAACAAACACCTGGAGAGAGGACATGAGGACAGGGGTAACCAACGAGTGGTGCTTCTTTTCCCCATAGAGACTTGCAGATTTGGCAAAGTTCCCAGCCCAGGTACCACCCACAGGCTATATCCATTCACACTGATCAAAGTTCAATCAAAAGTTAATTATGGCTCTTGGCTCCTTGTGCTGTCATCAGCAAATCAGCAGAGATTTCTGGGAAGTTTGGTATGGTGGTTTTGCGTACTTGTATAATTATAGTGTGATGGTGCTGCCTGTTTGCCAGGAGCTGTATGACAAAGGTCGTACTATGACAGCAGGGTTAGCTGCATACCTTGTCCACAGATTTGAAAGGGACTTTCTTGAGTGTCTTAGCTATAATGAATCATTGCCACAAAAATTTCAAAGAAGTGTTCTGCCAGAAGCATTTGCAAACATTATGTTAGAGGATTTACGGATGGACAGCTGAGGCTTTCCCAGCCTAGCCTGACACATTAAATGTTGTTATTTGCTTTCTGGTGCAGTAACTCCACTTCCAGTGGGAAAGTTTGCATTTATGGGCATCATGGTTTTGGGGGACAGCCCTTTCAGTCACATTTTTTTGTTTGGACTGTTCATAGAAGATAAACTCATAATGGCTACAACTGCAGTTAGAATAGTATTATTAAATCATGGTTTTTTTGGGCAGACTCTGACCAAACAACATATGACATCCTCAGCAGTGCAGCGTCCAGGAGCATAATAAATGCTAGTCTTGTTACATCTATGAAAAGGCAGCCATCGCTTCTTAGTACTGGTAGTGTAAGGTGCTTGGGGGTCCTGCTGTAAAATACTGGCCAGTAAAACTGGTGGCATTTCTCTATACAGATTCATCAAACAGCAGCTACCAGTTGGCTGAATTCATTACAGTAAAAGGATTTTCTTTCTCCCCCTCCTGTCTGATGCAACACAGTAGGAGTACTGAGAATTTTACTCATTGAGTAAGTTGTTTACTATCGCAGAGACCTGAAGTAAGGCTAATTTTTTTTATGGACAGTTCCAGTTACACTGTATATGTTTGGTGCAGTCTTCTTGACAATATTATCTTCTTCAGCTAGTGCTTTTATGGAAAGGGTGGGATTTTTTTCAGAGGTGGTGAAGTGATTTAGGAGGACAGATGCTAGTGGATCTGTTCCTTCCATGCTTCCAAATAGCACAGGACAAGCAGCATAATATATTTAGGCAAGATTTTTCTTTTCTCACCACTCCTGCATGACTGAGGTTTGTGTGCAGAACATGAACATAGTCAAAAATTCTGGGATGTCTAAGAAATTCAGCACACAGTTTGTAGTGGATAGACAAAATCCTTTGCACATTTCTTTGTAGCTACCTGATCTGTTACAACCCTTGTAAGAAGATGAGTTGCATAGAGAAGTGTACAGGGACCTAGTTCCTCTCCCTCTATGTCAGGGAAGTCAGAGTGTTGTTTGAAACTCTATAATGTTCAACTTGCTGTAGGGACTGGAAGAAACATCTCTTTCTGATGAGTTCCTACAGGTATTTTTGGATACTTTTCCAGGTGGACTTCAGCCCATAAAGTTCTCACCAGGAGATATTTTTTTTCACAGACTAGGAGGTATCAAGGACCTGGCCTTTATTCTACATTGCTGAGAAGCTGCTGTAGTTATGGATCCTGGCAGGGATCCCTTTGACTTCCCCTGCATGCAGGAGGTGTCAAAGATTTTGTTTTGAGCATGTCTTACCTGTGTTTAATTTTATGTATTTACTCAGGTACTACCTTTTGTGTTTGTAAGAGTCAACAACATCAATTATTCTTACAGTTTTATTTTCAGCAAGCTAGAAACATAGAAAAAAACACCTCTTGAACTGAGATCCCCTTCTTGACTTGACCTGAGTAATTTTTCCTGAAGAATGTGGTGAAACAAGCCATAAAGTGCTTTACAAATTCTGGGAGTCCCTGAGGCAGAGCAATAGCTCTAGAAAATGCATTTAACTGAGAACATACAAAAAGGCTTAGGTGGCTTAGTGGAAAATGTCCTGAGTTTCAGTTTTGAAAATATGCTGGTTCAGAGGTGTGGTAATAAATATGAATTTTATTTTGACATTTGAAAGAGACATTTGAATGCGATGTATGTACAGTGCAGAATGATTAAAAATTATTGTGGTGTATGAAATCTATGCTTTAGCTAGCGTGATTACATCCTTCTAAAAATGTGCAAAGCTATAATCTTTTAAAATTGTTTTTGCAGTGGAGACATTAAAATTCAGTGAAGCACTTCATATATTTTTATACAATCATGTTAATTTGGAAGTGACTCAAATAACATTCTTTCTATTTTAAACATAAGTCATAATGATCCGTATCCAGATTCTTTGTTTCCAACAAAAATAATCACATCCACAAAGATCTCATCAAGAAAGGGATTTTATGCCATGGCCCACTATAAAGGTGACACCAGCTGGCTTGGTTTATACAGACAACGCAGAAAGACTAAATGTATTTCCACTCAAGGTCAACCCTTTATTTCAGGAGGGAGAACAGTTTTTCTTCCACCTTTGCCTCCACCCATATTCCTGTTCTCAGTCTGAGTGCCTGCCCTGGAATTTCCCTCTTGTGGCAGCAGAGCTGGAGTCCAGACGATTTGCTGCAGGCTGGGATTAGACAGCAGTTGAAAGCCTGTGTGGGCGCAGTTCTGCTACATTTACTTTGCAGATAAGTATCTTAAATCAGGGTTGCACTGATAGGGGTCAAATTAAAATGGAGGTGTAATGAGAATAAAATGTGCCTCATTATATATAAATAAATAACAATAAAAATTAAACAAATACTCAGATCTTTAGAAATATGTAGATGGATCTGCAGGTCCTGAAACTTTGCTCTTTTGACTTCCGGTAGGACTGTCATGGCTCCTTCTCCATTTATCATCACTGACTTTCATCCCTACTGTAATTTGGACTTTCCAAGGCCTTTACAAATTAAGTGTGTACACATTATTATTTCAGTTGCATGCACAGTCATTATATATTTCTAACCCACATGGATCTATACAATTCATATGTTCTCATCTGTCATGGAACATTAGGTGGGATAAGTTGCTGTTCTGTGTCTTGTCTTTATTGACCGGACAGGCACCAGAGCTAACTCACTATCAGCCTCATCCAGGTTGGTAAACTTAACCTTCACCAGAGCTGTTCTGGCCCTGTGTAGGTGCTTGGGACTGTGCCCTGCCTGCTCTGACTACTTGAGGTCCATCACCTCAGATATTTGCTCAATTTCCCAGCTTCTCCCCATTGGTATGGGGGCAAAACCTCTATATATGCAAGCAGAACAGAATGAATGCAGAGCTGCAGTTACTTGATGGCAATGGTGAAGCTAATAGTAAGAGATAAGAGTTTCACTCAAAAAAATTGAAATATTGTACTGGCTAATGCTGCTGTGTGCTGCCTGAAGGACTTTTGCTAGAAAATTGTCTGCAAAACAGACCATTCAGTAGAGAAAAAATTTGACAAACTTTATGACTTGCCCATTAGAAATAACTAAAACTAGAGAAAATATTAAAGATATAAGGTAGAAACAGTATCTGAAGAATTCTCAATTGTATAACATGGATTAAAGCACTCTCCTTTGATACCTTAAAGGTGCTTGATATTGCAGTGTCCTTACAAAAGGAAGGTGAATCCCAGATGATGCTTTCAGACCATCTGTATTTGGTGAGATGCTTTTAATTCTCTTTTCCTTTGATCTGACCTTTAGAGGAAAAATGCATTAAGAAAGGATAGTTTGTAGAATGTGAGTGTACCTTTCATGCCCTAAAGAGAGTTACCAATCTCTATTAAAATTGAATTTATCTCTGTTACTCTCCTGAGTCAGATAACTTCATTTATGACATTTTTTTTTCTTCTACACTTTTCCACACTTACCTAAAATCACTAAACAATTCCCCATGGGAATTTGGATCCTAACTGCAGATCAATGTTTTTGACTCTAGATGGACAAAGAAGACTGTGATGAGGGGAAAAAAAACCTCTCACTAAGAAAATGCCACTTATTTGTCAAAGCCAGAACATAAATGTGCACGGAACTTCCAATGTGCTACTGGTCAGTATATGGGAAAATGGTATTGATGTCAAGAACATGTACTTGTTGAAGAAACAGAAGAAGCATCAAAGAAAATGTAGATCAGTCACACAGTTCAAATCCAGGATAAGCTGTAGGTACATGTAACTGATTTGACTATATTGTATTGTGACCTGTCCCCTGTCACAGCATACGGAGAACTTCAGGAAAGTGAGTCTGAAATTTTTAACTCCTGAAAAATGTGTGACATTCTGTATCCACTTTTTACTTGTGAAAAAAACCCCCAAAACTATGAAAATGAAAAAGCTGAGAGATGAGTTGAATCCTTTGTGTAAAAAGTACTGAGAGAAAATTGCCACTAATGGTGTTGGCATATACCAAAAATACTGAATTTCAGTTTGCATGTTGGCTTTGAAGCATCATAGTTTGCTCCATACACATTACTGGTGTTGACGGAAAAGTCCATTTTGAAGCATGCTCATGTAAACTGCCTTACATGTAAATTGGCCGGTTGAAGGTTGTTTGTGAAATAATATAGATGAGAAATGGTCAACTTTTCAATTTAAAGTTAGATTTCGAGAGCTTCAGCTCCTCTTTTCCATTCAGGGATATCAAGTAAGTGCCAGTGTAACTTTTCCTCTTAAAAATCACTTTTGAGGATCCCTAGTACAACCTGCATTAAACATGTAGCCCAGGAACACCTACACACATTCTGAAATGTAGACAGTACTGTGTACATACTATATTTGACAACAGCAAGTGGTATGATAGCATCTCTGCCATCAGAAATATTTACTGTGACACAGCCATTGTTCAAAATGTGTTATGCTCACTTCCACCAAGTTATTTCTAAGTTGATCTGAAAATTCATATCCTGACCTCCCTCTCAGTGCCTTGGTTTATTCCTCATTTGTTAATGGGAGCCCATAACAGGATAAACACTCTGGAGGAACTGGCCAGGAGATCTCTGCGCTAACATCTTGACTGGGGAGGAAAACCCAAAACCAATGAGGATACATCAGTATTAAACTCATCTAGTCACTGACCTTTCTACTAAAAACTCTTTGAAGAATATCTTCTATGCTGATGTTATTTGTGATTGTGAAAATAACCCGTAAGTTTGGAAAACAAACACAAAGTAATTTAGTTTGGAAAATTAACTGATTTTCAGTAGGCTGTTAGAGGAGTCACAAAAAGATATCCAGGCCTCCAGTGGCTTGAGTTGAATTTGAACTTACATTATTGAAATAAAAATCTCTGTATGCACTATTTGTTCTCTGAGCTATACCATTCTTCTAATAAATTATCTCTGGTGTTTTTGGTTTTGGGAAGAAGCTTAGGCAAAATGAAACTATTTCTGCAACTCTGGTGTAAAAGCTGACACCGATGATGCCATGGACATTGATTTTCTATATCTGTATTTATAAAACACCCCTATGTATAAATCTATATGAGAGCAGTTTGAATTATTTTTTTCTCAATTTATAGTCTGGTGTACTCCAACAGTCTGCTGAGGATTTGTTGACTGATTTTTTTTTTTTCTGGATCCATTGTTTGGTTTTAGTTGTTCATAATGCTTTAAAAAGTTAAAAGAATTTGACCTTACTGTGATTATAACAACGCTGTGATAAGTTCATAAGGTGGCCAGCAGTAAAAGTGAAGATGCTCTCTGTACTGCCAGTGGAAATCTAGTAGATCACATTATGAAACAAATCTGGGAACTTGTGGATATTTCCAGAATATAGAATGAGAAATGGAAGAAGTCAATTTAAAACAATCAGCTATCTGGACAGAAACTTGACTGTAGCTGAAGAGAAACATGAGTCTTGCTTACATCCATTTTACATGTGTTTCCCCCACACCACTCCTCCCCCCCTGCCCTGCTTTGCAGTACCAAACTAAGATCTGTTCTTTGAATGTATTCACTGGGAAA
>VWZI01023205.1:1394409-1418792 GCA_013396835.1 Psilopogon haemacephalus | reverse complement strand
AAAAAAAAAAGGAGGGGAAGGGTGGGTGGGGGTGTCAGAATGTAGGAGTATGATACGTAAGGCTTCACAAGGGATTCACTCTGGGTTTAATTGGGATTCCTGTAAAGCTACGCAGAACTTTGGCAATGGAAGGGGAAACCAGGTGAGCTGCTGGTGAAGCTGTGTGAGTTTTGGTGTGGCCTGAGTGGCTTTGAGGTTTTGGATGGAAACCAGGCAAAAAATCACTGATTTCACCTGATCCTCCTTTTCAGTTTGGGGGTTTATTTTTAGTCTGATGCACGAAACCGCACTGGGGGGGCTCTGGGTTTCCCTGTTTGGGGGCCTTTTTGAAGGAGGCAGGTTGAAAAGCAGTTGTTGGATTATTGGGCTGTTCCACCCTGGAGGACCTGTAATGTTCTCTGCTGCCCTGGGATTGGTTTCTGCACTAGGTCACAACATACTGATATGATGTATTTCTTCTCTGTCGTGTGCCAGCTCAGTGCAAGCTTGCTCTCTGGTTGCAGACAAGAAAAAAATGTCATCAAGAGAACGGAAAGTTCACACCTAAACACCATAAAGCTACAAGATTTGCTCTCATGAAGTTTTACTGAAGTGAATTCCTCTTAATCCATCTAATATAAAATTTCATAGGTGTAATTTTTACAGTTGCAATACTACTGGAGTAAGAGAGACAGGCTATCTCATGCAAAGGCTGCTTTTGTGTGCAGTAGAGGTGCCCACCTGGTGCCACCTCAGCAGGATAGGTCTCTACTGTCCTTGCCTGGGCTGGACAAACTGCTGCCCCTTCCCTCTTCTTTTTGCAAAGGCACCTTCCCCACTAAAATGTCCTCTGTTAGGTTTCAACATATGAAACTTCTTGGGCTTGGCTTGGTGCAAGAACCCCAACAGAAGTGGTTTTTAATTTTCCACTTTCCTGTCAGGCTGGTTTGTCACTGGGCTGGCAGAAGCTGCTGTGACGGCTGCAGTGTGGCCCTGCTTGGGGTGGGAGGGATGGAGAGCAGGTCAGTTCTCAGCTGTGTGGCCACACTGAGCAAAACCAGGTGGTCACAGCAAGCTGGGGACAGTGGTACAGAGACAATCAGACTTCTGCAAGGGCAGCCATGCAGCTGGCAGAGCAAATACCCAAAACTGTGCTTCCCTGGTAGCTTAAGCATTTTGGTTACATACCAGCAGGATTTCAAACGCATCTCGGTTGTTGGTTGTTTTTTTTTTACCCCTGCTTTTGTTTATTAGATATTCCTCTGACCTTTCTTATTTTCCCCAAAGAAGGAAGCTGTGGTTTAGTAGTACAAACACTGTGAGCACGCTAAAGAAATGCCAAAAACATTCAAAACACATGTATGATCCCCTGTTAGTTTAGGCTCAGCTCGAAACCTGTTGGGATGCTGCTCAGGGCACTATCTGGGCCCATGTGTAACCATCTCACGTTTTAGTCCTGTGCACTATGTTTAATGAAAACCTCCTGCAGCCCTCGTGCCCGAGGCTGCAGATGGACTCGCTGCTGGGGCGATGCTCCCCATGGGTTTCTCCTCTCAAAGCCCAGCTCCTCACCACTACTGGGAGCAGCCAGTGTTGGATGTGGGGTGGTCACTGCGCTCCCACACAAACCCCCTGTGAGCTCTTGAGATTTGGTAGCTGGAGGAACAGAAGGTCCCAGCTGCTCCTGCTATGGCGTGACCAAGGGCATGGGTGCAGCCTTGCTGCAAACCCCAGTGCTGAGCCTCTCCTCAGAGCGATCATAAATGGCTTCCACAGCCCTGTGGGCATCCTGGCTTTCCTTTCACTCTGTTTTCCTTCACCACAGAGATAGGCTTCAGCCAACCCCAGCAGCAGGTGCTGGAGTTTGCCCAAACAACGTTGCCAATTCTGTGATAATTGGCCCCGTTCATGATGCCTCATTTGCTGCTATCACCAGAGCAGCTACAGCTCTTTAACTGGGGGCATCCTGTGTGAGTGAGTGAAACAGGGAAAAGATGTCGAGACCCCAGGCCAGCTGGCACAGAAAGTGCTCCCTGGGTGCCTCTCCTGCGTCGAGGTCAGTAAGGCAGAGACTGAGACCTCCAAGCTGCTGCTGACTTCCCAGGAGCTCCCAGCCCAGGATAAGGTGCCTCCCAAGGCTGTGAGGCAGGCAGGACCAGCAGCGGTCAGGAGTAGGCAGCAGAGCATCCCTGGAGACAGTCTGAATCTGTCGCTGTGTGCAAGACCTCATAAAGAAGTGTAACCCTTCAAGTTACACCTGACACTGTGAAACAGCACTAAAAATACAGCCTGTGGCTCCCTTTTTCATGGGCATAGCCAGAAGGGTTTTAGTATTCACAGAGGCACTGGATTGCTGATCTGTGAGGGTCTGAACATATGCTCATAGATTTGGATGAGGAAGCAAAAGCAGTCAGGGTTTTTTTCACATCTGAAGGTGGGGAGGTTATCCACAGAGTTAAGTGGGAAGGAAATGCTACTTTGAAGCTTCATTATGAGCAAATACATTTCTAGGCTAAATCTCAGTTTGTTACTGATAATGTGACCAATTTTTTCTTTCTTGGATAGAGCATGTCTGTTATTCTGACAGCATCTATTACCCATTTCTAAAGTGTCTATTGGCTGCATAATGGCATGCATAAACAAAGGCATCCTGCAGGTTCTTCCACCTCTCCTTTCTAGTGAGGAGAGGACACACTCGGCATGCTGCACCCCAGCAGAAGATGCACATGTGTATATTTTCCAAACCCAAGTCCCAAACATCACTTGCCCCTGCAGCAATTAGTTCCTTAGATTTCATGATGCTTTGGCACCAGTCGTACAATCTTTTCATGTCCGCAAACCGAGCAATCAGAAAACCATGTGGGCAGGGAAGCTCATCCCCTGGCATGCAAACTATGCACACAGGGGGAAGATGCAGAGGAAAAAAGAAAAAAGCTGGAATTTCCAGTGCTTGTGAGACATACCGCCCAGAGCACATCTCACAGGATGAGTGCCCTAATGAAGCACAGAGCAGGCAGCCTGACTTTCTGGGGTTCAGGCAGTAACCCTATCCTCCAGCCTTAGCACTGCCTGCACATCATCATCGAGGCGACATCACCAGGGCATCCAAGGCAGAAAAAATTTGAGGGGTTTGTTCCTTCTATTTCCTGTTGTCCCCAGTGACTTTGTGCATGTCCTCTCTTTCCATCCTTGACATTAGACCCTAACAAGGTCTAGGGTGGCTGAAGGGCACAGTTCAATCCTGTTGGGGCAGCACCAACTAGACTAAAGCTGCTGATCTCTGTCATCTGGCAAGACAAACTGTAGATAAGTAAAGGCAAACTTTCTTTCATGCTTCAGAAGGGAATCATGTGAAGCCTGAGAGCACCCTGCAGTGCAAGTGTGCAGAAAGCTGTGGTTCTGCAAGCCTCCCACCCCATGGAGGGATACCATGGTCCTAACCACGCCCAGGCAGAGTGCAAACAGCAGAGGGGCAGCCCGAAACTGTCCCAGCTGCTAGCCATGCCCTCAGTGATTTGCTATTCCGTGCTACTACCTAAGATACCAAGTAGCTTTTTCCTACAATTTAATTGCCTTCATTCTTTCTCCTGTGCCCTGAGCTTCAAGAACAGAGGAGCAGCCTGGATTTGGCCAGGAATTGATACTAAAGCATCTCTACTTCAGCTGTCGACATGTTTCCAACCTGGAATAATTAGGACGTAGCAAGCATGTCGGAAAGCAGTTGCCTCCCGTTAGATTTCCAGTCTGATCTCTGAGCCAAAAGAATCAGAGAAGATGTGGTGATCTGGGGGAATGCTTATGCAACCCAGACTCCCCCTTCTTGCCTGCTGTATACATGGGTGTGTTACAAGCACCAGCCTTTCAGCAGACATCTCAATAAGTGGGCTCCAATGCACAGAATAATTAAATCCTCTTTATCTCCCTGTTAAATCCTTCCTGTATTTTTCTACTTTGTGATATTACCTCTCCTCCTGAGCCATCCTGCTGGCACTTGTCTAAGGTTCCTTACTGACTGCAGTCTCTCATGCACATGTGGTAGGACTGGTTGCACACATGTGACTGTGACCCTGTGTCCTGGGCCTGCTTTGCCTTTGCACAGGTGCTGGCTAACTGGGAAAGAGGCCCAGAGATGATGGTACAAGCTGTGACCCCAGTAGTCCCTAGGTCCCAAAAGGCCCCAGGACTTTGCACGGGGTGCTCTATCTGTACTCTGTGCACTCTATCCACACACTGCATCAGCCCATGTCAGGCTGTGATCCTTTCAGGAGGCTGCTAAGCTGTTGCTGAGGTCATTTGCCAGCTTCTGAATGATGCTGGTGGCCAGCACACAGCTTCTTGCTCAGCTTCAAGAAGCCCCTTGCTTGATTCTTGTGAGCTGGTGGGGCCAGTTTTGCAGTCTTGGTACAAGGGTGAGTACTCTGGGCAGGGTGGAGGTGGGTTGCAGCTGAAGCACCTTGAGCTTAGGATCATCTCCTTCCATCATCACTTCTGTGCAGCTCAAGATGCAGAAGTGCAGAGGAGGATTCAGTCTCTCCCCAGGTCAGCAGCAGTGTACCTGGAGGTAGCCCATCACTGTTCTCTCAACTTTCAGGTCATGACAAGAAATACAAGAGTTTTGAGGTTCCTCTGTGTCACACATGTAGGACATTTCTTTTATGTAATTAATTGTCCCCACGGTGCAAATATACAGGAGGAAATAGATGGTCTTCAAGGTGCACAAGGTCTGGGAAGCATGCACTCTGCTCTGGCCTCTGGGGAGCAGCTTGATTTCCTGAATGCATTTTGAGCCTACCACTTCTGACAGATCTCAGTGTTTCTCCAAGTTATTTGCCCATCAGTTACAGGACCCACTTCAAGCCCAAAATAAAGTTACCAATGTTTCCTAGCATTTTTTTTTTTTTATATTATTATTATTATTAACCACCTCCACCATCTTGTAATTTAAAGCACCTGTCCATTTACATTTTCTTTCTGACCTACTAAATAACACTGCATGATACATACAATGAAACTAATGGCTTTTGGATGATGTTGTTGAAAACTGGCTTATGAAAAGTGAGTTGAACGAACCGCACTGCAGGAAATCCTTTTCATACCCCCTGGAAAAGTGAGCTGGAACACCTTTCTGGTTTGGCACATGGGGCTGAATTCTTTAACAGTTATCACTCACTTTGCACTTGAAAAATGAGGACTGTCTTGTGATTTCTCAGCGCTGCTGGTGTCACTGTGCAGCCCTTCCCGTGGCATTCCGTGAGAAATGGCAGAGGCTTTGCACAGCCAGGTGTGTGGCAGAGCCGAGAGCCCTTGCCACTCATGACAGCAGCGTGCACAGACTATCTGCTGCCTTTTACTTCACCTACTCTTATTCTTACAAAAATAGAAGGCTTTGGTTTTTTTTTTTTTTTTTTTTTTCCTTCTCTTTTTTTTCAGGGAGTAATGAGTAGATTTTCTTCCAGCCAGAGCAAAACCAGCTCCGTGCTTTTACTCCAATTACTGCTTTAGTACCTGTGAATCCTTAAAGCACAAGCTTGGCAAGTGGAGGAGAAGGGTGAGGGCAGCGTGCCAGGTGGAACAGGACTTCGTTGTGGTGCTCCGAGTACTTTCAAGAGAGGTTTCTGGGGGGCTGGCTGAAGCTGGGAATGGCAGCACCAGCACAGGACCCTCCTCTGTGGGGTGTGCAGAGATGACGGCCCCACTGAGCAGCTGGCCAGCTGTGCCGTGTGCTGTGCTGCCTGAATAGTGGGCAGAAGTGGGGAGCCTTAGCTCCTCACAGCAAGCAGCGGTGCTGGCGAGACCTTCCGTTTCTCTGCTGGATGGAGTGGCTGTGCTACCCCTGGCCACAAGTGACATAAATGCGTAGAACTGACATGGGGATTTGCAGGCTCATCCTCTTGCAGGTGTCCCTGCACAGGGGACGGCAGCCCTGGGAGCAGCCCTCCCGGGAGCCACAGGGTGTTATTGGCAAGAGCTGGGAGCGCTGACATGTGCTCCCCGCAGCTGCGGCAGGGCCAGTGGTGACAGCCTCACTGCTGACCGCCTTGCAGAGGGGAAAGTCCTTGCTTTCAGAACAAAGTGTGCAAATAAACTGTTACCGACCCAGAGTGACACAAACCTTTCGCTGCCGTCAGGCAGCTATGTTCAGGCTCTCCAGCGGCTTCCCCACCGCGGCAGCAGCAGCAATGGTCCGCTCGGAGTCCTCCCCAGGGGAAGCAGCAGCCGAGCTCCATCAGCTGCCACCGGCACAGGCTGCTCAGGCTCGGCACAAAGTGCCAGCTCCTGGCAGCAGAGGCAGGTGAAAAGGCATGAGAAAGGACCTGTTTACAGAATGCTTTTTCTACGTTTTCTCTGCTTGGGCATCACATCTGTAACAGAGCTGTCAGAGATCAGGAATGCAAGAAGTAAGGGTTTGGGGGCGGAGGGGGGGGGGAAATTAAACTAATTTTATTACGGGAAATGTCACTTCTGATTGGATTTGTATTATTTCATTTGGAAAAAAAAGTTCTAGAATTTTTGATGTTGTTGCATTTGGACTTTAAATGTTGCATTTGGACTTTAAATGTCTTTTAAAGTCACAAATTAGTGTGAGAGGGGAAGAAAAGAGTTTATGCTGAAGTTATTCTAAAGAAGACTTTCTTTATTTTGAATAGAAAAAGAAAACTGTTTTGACTGACTTCTACCTGATTGCAAGGGCTGCCCAGGACCTCTGCTATAAATCATACCAGACAGACTTCAGATTTTACAGACAATTCATATAGATCAGATATATTTTAAAAGTCAGATGATATATACACCTCTACAGAAACTTTCACAGGGGGATTTTTTAACTTATTCATGTTCTTCAGCAGGAAAGTCGGAACTGAGGAGAAGTAGAAATTTGATTTCTTCTGATCCTGAGGAGTTTTACTAGGACAGGGAAGCACAGTGTGCATTTCATTGAATTGCCTGAACTGCATTTCATTTTCTTATCTGGTTGCTTGTCTTTGTTGCATCACATGAGAGTGAGCAAGAGTGAGGGCACCCTGGTCCCCAGGCAGTACTGTGTGATGCCTTCTCTGGCACTGGGAGCACACTGCTGGCTTGGCCATGCCCTGGCACCGTGCTGTCCTTGGGAGAGCACACTGCTCATCCCACAGCTCCTGCTGTGAAGGGCACGGGAAAAGCTGCTGCATTAATTCTGAGTTGTGATTTTGAGCCTTCTGCTCACTTCTGCTAGCTTGCCACAAGCTGACTTCGTGTGCATCCCCAGCAGCCCAGGAGGAGCCACACATAGAATCATAGAATCAGTCAGGGTTGGAAAGGGCCACAAAGATCATCTAGTTCCAACCCCCCTGCCATGGGCAGGGACACCCTACCCTAGATTAGGCTGCCCAGAGCCTCATCCAGCCTTGCCTTAAACACTTCCAGGGAAGTGGTCCCAACCACCTCCCTGGGCAACCCAGTCCAGGGCCTCACCACTCTCATGGTCTCACTCCTTTGTGCTAGCAGCTAGCCTCAGTGAGTTTCTGGCTAGCCAGCTTCACATCACTCTGGGAGGCAGAAGATGGCAGGATTTCTCTGGAAATTGTCCCATGGAATTGTAGAGACAGCAGATAGGTAACATTCGTCTGCTGCCCACAGATGAGCTCTGTAATAGCTTTGTCCGTGCGGGTACCAGATAGCATTTGTTACCCCTGGATCAGCCCTCTACAAGCTCAGGGATGGTCTCTGCTAGAGTGGCAGAGCCTGATGCCACTAGAAGGGCTGTGACAGCTGGGATGGGAAGATTAACCAGTCATTTGAGATGAAGGAGGCCCTGCAGTCTGGGGTTTGGTTATATATTTAGAAGCTATTCTTAGTAACGGTGTAGAATAACACTATCCATAGTTAGTTACAGATTGATGCTATGTGGTATTCTGTGGTGCTGTCTGTGGAGCATTAGTGACATCCACTTTGGAATTAAATGCAGCATGAGATACAAATAAATAAGCCAGACATTAAGGTGACCGTGCACACTGCACCATGCAGGAAAGTAGATAGAAAGAGAAAAGCCTGGAAGAAAAATAATCAAGCACAGATATGAGCCAAAATAAACACCTCGAATCCTCACCATCAAATTCCCATACTCAAGAGGAGCTCACAGGGCCATAAGGGACACCCTGATCAGCATGGGATAACATTTGATGGGGTTTTTTTCCCTTTTAAAGAAATATCTTCTAACCTTTGAAGGCCCCAGCACAGCCCTGATACGGGTCTCAGGCTCCCCTCCTAGCCGTGCCTGCCATCCTGCGTGACAAAGCAGACTTTGACACCCAGATCTGGAGAAACTGAGGACAGAACCAGGCAACCACAGATAGGCAGAACCATGGTCCGAGGTGCGGAGTGCCCCAGGTTCTCACGATGGCAAGAGGGTTTCTGTGCTGTGGGCTGCTCTAATTTGGCAGAGCATCTTGTGCTCAGATGATGCCCAGTGCCAGAGATGCCTGGCAGACACCCACATCCATAAGTGGGGTCACAAAACCAGGGAGTTTCTGATTTTTCACAGAAAGCCAGCTCTTCTGATGGCTGGTCAGGCATCGTTAGCTACATCCTGGCAAGGGCTTGCCACTGGCCTCTGAGATTTGTCATAGTGAGTACGAAAAAGATAGTTCAAGAGTTAGGTAATGATGTGCACTGAGAATTGGAGACTGCAGAGATAAAAGGCAACTAGTAGCAAAGCAAAAAGACTGACACCACTTAAAAGGGCAGGAGAAGTAAAATGGCTAGACACATCATAGCCTTAATAGGAAACACATGAGAGATGTTGATCAGAGAATGCTGGCAAACAGATGAGGTCTCTTAAAAAAAAAAAAAAAAAAAAAAAAAAAAAAAGAAAAAAAAAAAAAAAAAAAGAAAAAAAAAAAAAAAGAAAGAGGAAACAGAAAACAAGATGGAAAGATAAAATTTCAAAGCAAGCCCTAAATGGGTAGCAGTTCCAGCTAATAGGAAGACCTGTAGTGATTTTGCCAAGTAGTACACAGGGAAGCTGATGATCATTAACATCTTGATAAATTTATTGTCAGACCGTTCTGCCCTGTCATTGTCAATTCCTTCCAAGAGACTAGAGGTGGTTTTGTATTGTGAGTAAAAGTAAGTGAGTCCCTAAACCAACTGGTCCTCACTGTTTACACCTTCGCATACTGAATGTGCTGGAGTTAACAGAACCACAGGCATGAAAGCAGCCACCACCAGAGCCAGGACCCGCAACCATGGCACACACTTTCATCTTCTCCCAGCATCTCCTGTGTCCCACATGGGATTGCCCATTGCCTTCTGGCACAGATGGGGAAGAACAGAGCAAGTCTATGCCATGCTTTCCTCTCTCCTGCATGGTTCCTAGGAAAAGCTCTTTTTAACAGCCACCCTGTGAAAATGTAGAAAGGCAGAGAGGCTCCAGCAGCAGGTTCACAGCAGTGAGAAGGAGGCACACCCAGGGAGCCTGGTACTTGCTGCAGGGAGATGCCAGCTGGGCTCAGGGGCAGGTTCATGCTGGGGAGATGCCAGATGCGTGCATGCCACTGCTGGCAGGGATTTATGTAATGCAAAATCTGCATCTCTCAGGCCAGCTCAGCAGCAAGGGGAGCCTCCCTCCACGCACACAGCCACTGAACCTACAGAGAACAGGAAAACTGCATTTCAGCAGCCCTGCTTGCTCCTGCCACCACCTGGAGAGGCACTCTGGCATTTCCACCATCATTTGCTGAAGGATGTGCATGCTCCAAAGCCATGCTGAAGTTGTTCACCGGGCAGTGAGCCACTAACTTGTAACTTGCTGCCTGTAAGACACAAAATAAAAGAACAAAAAATGTTAACAAGAGCTGAGGAGCTGACTGCTTGCAGGAGGCACGGCTGCTCCTCTGCACTCTGCACAGGATAGGGAGTGCTCCAGAAAGATTCACTTGGTTGCTTTATGGAGCTTGATATACCTTGTTTTTTGGTTTTTTTTTGAAGTTAATTATTCATGCCTCACACCATGGTTTGCAGCGAGGCTTTGCCACATTCTGAAACTAAAAATAACCTTCTTACATTTTTAATCAGGCCTCGTTATGAATGGCAGATGCTCGAAACTGCAGTGAAAATCATCATCAGTTGTGTTTTTTGGCTAAACTCCTGCTACACTCAAAGCCTGAGAAAAATTAAACACATTTGACAGCTGGTAGAATGAAAGGAAAGGATAAATCTTATCCTGACAACATGCACCGTATTTACCACGAGCTGTTAAAGAAGCATCAGCCTCCACCCAGAATACCATGGCTGAGGTAACGGAGCCCTTAGGTTACTGTGATCTCCTCGGGGAAGGAGAGGTTTGCTCTGAGGGTGCTGGGTGAGCCTGTTGTTCTTGTTTACACAGTAGTGCTTCATCCAGGTGCTATGGCATGGGAGCACAGCTGGGGCAGGCAGAGGTCTGTGTCACTCAGGAGCATAGCTGGGATGAGCAAAGCTCCATGTCCCTTGGGATGGGCAGGGGTCCACATCCCTTGGGAGCATGGTTGAGACAGGCAAAGGTCTCTGTTCTTTGGGTCAGGAAGGGTTCTGTGTTCCTCAGCAACATGGATGGGACAGGCAGGGGTCCATGTCCCTCAGGGAGCACAGCTGGGACAGGACAAGGTCCAAGCCTCTGGGCTCCTGGCTCCCCAGCAGAGCCATGGCTACCCCTGGGTGCTCGAGAGCTGCACTCCTGGTCTCACTCACCTGTTCCCAAGTAAGGTTGGCAATTCTGCTCCAATGGCATGGAGGTTGTACAGAGACCTTGAGAGACATAAAGAGCTCTTGAGCTTCTTGTTAGCTTCTCATTTTGCCGCAAGCTACTCTTGTTGTCTGTAGATAAATGCCTAATAAACATGACCACTTAGAAGGCTTCAAGACCAGAGATGTGTTGCTGTGCTTTCTCCAGCTCCCACATGTGCGAGACAGAAACCACATGAGGCTTCCTGGTTGCAAAGCACAGGCTGGAGCAGTGGGGATGGGAGGATGAAGGCAACCAGGGTAAGGACTGGAGGACTAGGGCAAGTGGGGCCATGGCTAGGACAAGGATGTTGCAGCACCCAGTCAGAGACAGCATCTGACCCCTGCAGCCCTTCTGTAAACAAGGGGTGATCCTCAGTCATGGCACCGAGATGATTTCCCAGTAACTTAAGTACAGAAAGATAAAGTTTCAGCTAACTTGTTAACCTGATTGGTGAGCACTAACTCCAGTGTCACATTTCACCCCCAAATAATTGGGGAATTATGATTTGCATTCATTTGCTCTTCACCTGTGGGTCAGAGGTCCGCTGTGTGTCCTACAGCATTTGAACAGCTGGTTTGAGGTAATGGTAAATTGGGGTGCCCCTCGAGTCACTTGGGCTGGTTTCATCACAGTGAGTGAACTTGGCAAAGTGACCTACGCCTTCCACCCCAGCTGGAGAGAACAGCACAGCCTTAGTGTTTATTCCTTATCACAACTAGTTATGGGACTCTATAAATTTGTGACCTTTCTGCTGGTACATATTGTATTGCACTGCTGGAGGACTGTCTGCCTGTGAAATACATTCCTGGAGAGAACACTGAATAAAAAAAATATGTCTGAAATCAAAACGCACGAGTCACAGAAAACTCTTCCAGTTTACTACCAGAGGTTTGCATAATTATTATTTGGATCTGTTTTCACTTGGTTTCACACTATGCGGGTTTACTAGGTTACAATTAAATATTGGGGTAAAATAATCCTGCAGATGAGTGATGTACCATGCTTGTAACACGATGCTCTGTATCTGTAGCAATTAGTGTGTGACAATTTCAGTATTAAATTTAGGTTTCTATGGAATGTAATCAAACCTAAGTTCCAGCAACTTCCACGACGTCTGTATGCAAAGGGCAATAGAAGAGGCTAATCTTACCTAATTTTAAAGTGAGCTACCATCTCACACCACCAACAACCCCAGCTTTTCCAAGTAGAAGGTGTTTTATTTCCCCAAGCATGAGCACTTCTGAGCTTCAGATAGAATTAGAAGATGTAATCCCACTAGAAACCTGAGGAAGTGCATCAAACAAGAGGGCATCATTTAGGCTTTGAGCATGCGGAGGCAGCAAGCCCTGACAGATACATCTGCTGTGATGTAATATCCTCTGAACACCGATTATGGCTTTTTGTCTTACAGGATCACAGGATGTCAGGGGTTGGAAGGGACCCAAAGAGATCATCAAGACCAACACCCCTGCCAGAGCAGGACTATACGATCTAGCTCAGGTCACAGAGGAACACATCCAGACAGGCCTTGAAAATCTCCATAGAGTCCACAACCTCTCTGGGGAGCCTGTTCCAGTGCTCTGTGACCCTTACAGTAAAGAAGTTCCCCCTTGTGTTGAGGTGGAACCTCCTGTGCTGCAGCTTCCATCCATTGTTGCTTGTCCTATCACAGGGAGCAAGTGAGCAGAGCCTGTTCCCCAGACTCTTGATCCCCAGCCCTCAGATATTTATAAACATTTATTGAATCCCCTCTCAGTCTTCTCTTCTCCAGACTAAAAAGCCCCAAGTCCCTCAGCCTTTCCTCATCAGGCAGTGCTCCGTTCCTCTAATCATCCTCATAGCCTTTTGCTGGACTTTCTCCAGCAGATCCCTGTCCCTCTTAAAATGGGGAGCTCAAAACTGAACACAGTACTCAAGATGGGGTCTCACTAGGACAGAATAGAGGGGGAGGAGAACCTCCCTTGATCTGCTGGACACACTCTTCCTAATACACCTTAGATTTCCTATCCTCATCATCAAGCCTCAGTTGTTTCACTATGTCCCATCCCCTCCTACACCTCTCACTCTGTCCCATCCCATTGACCTGTGACAGTACCTGAAGTCCTTTGCCGTGGACGATTCTCCAAGTGAAGTTGCAGTGAGGTGGTTCCTGTATGCTGTGGTGATTTGGTTGGCCTCAGCTCTTCTGCCATCAGCACTTTTCAGTGCCATCTAGGAAAATACTTGGCTCTCATTCCGGATGGTGTCAGGAGCCTTTTGCCTAGGAACAGCACATTTAGCAGAGCAGAGAGGAGAGATGGTTCAGAAACTTACAAATCTGACCTGTAAGTTCATGGGTTAGCAAAGGAAATTGCTCTTTGTGTCCCTACCACAAACAGCAGCTGAGCCCAGCAGCATCCGTGTTCCTAAACTCACTTTCCTGAGAATAAAAAGCCTGTGCTGGAAATGGGCTGTAGACTAGCAGAGAGAAAAGCTGTATTTTCAAACTTCAAAGTGCATTTTGCCAATTCTGAAACTTATTGAAGGCAGTCACTAGGAAGTGTCCCATGGTGGATTTGCATTCAGCCTGAGGGGCAGCTGGGGACACTGAGCGGTGCCAAGCACAGCGTCCACCTGAGCTGGGTGGGCTGGAGGAGCTGCATCTCCCTGCCAGTCTCCTTTTGTTTGCAGAGTGGTGCTTTACACAGAGCCCTAGTGTAGACAATGTGTAAACTGTTGGGAAAGAAGAAAATGATTTTGGGTTGAGCGCTTTGACTGAACTTTGTCCTTTTCTCAAGCAAAAGAAAATATTATTTCACCCTTTAAAGAGCCACACATAATAAGAGGCAAAATGTCAAGACCAATGTTGATATAAACCCCCAAGGAAAACAAACATCTATGTGGCTTCTCCAAAAGGTCTCACTTCCTCACCCCTCTCCCCTAGTTTAAACAGATTTAGTAACTGAGGAGGAAGGGGGGGAAGGGGGGAGGGCTTCTCTCCTGGTCGCTGCTGAAGGTCCTCTGCATGGACCTAATTCTGTGGCATCCTCAGTGTAAGGGTCCAGTCTTGCATGCATCATTTGGCAGGATGCAGGCCTTGGGGTGGTAAAATCTCCTTCTCTCCTGAGAAAAGGTGGATACACAAAGCAGAGAGGGAAACATGAAGTGGGACAAAGCTACAGATCCATGTTACCACACAGGGTCACACAGACTTTGCCACAGAAAGTGTCCCGTGTTGATCAGGAGGACAAGTGGCATCAGTGCTGCAAGGTGTCCTTGCCTCTTGTGAGAGCTCTGCCTCATCTGAGCAGGTGGATGCACTGAAGTCATCAGACTATTACCTGTTGGAATCTGCTGGCTTTTACAAAGAGTTATGTGAAGTTAGAGCTATTGACAACTGACACTGAAGAATTAAAATGTGCTTATGTGTAGATCATCCTGGTCTTGCATCATCCTTAGCATAGTGAAGTCAGCTGCAACTGGAACATGTTTGCAGAGCCACTTGCCCACCACATGGAGTCATGGTTCCTGCTGGCCTTATCCTTCCCCTTGAGCTCTGCACTCCTCACCATCCTGATGCTGCAAAGGGACTAGTTTTAAATTACTTTTGTTCCATTGCTGAGGACAGGTTCAAGCTGTTCCAAAGCTATTCAGCCATTAGCCTGAAATATGAAATTCTGTTACCAGAAAGCAGAGACACAGTAATTCCCACCCACAGCAGCAATAACTGTCACATGGTGCCACACAAAGTGCAGAAATTAATAATTAAAAGCCTCGAACAGGCTTTGGAAGAGCTGTGTTATTATGTGCATCAGAAACAGGATAAATCACAAGCAATTCAGAAGTATATTCCCAGGTTCACTCATAACCATCATGGTATTTGGAGTCCCTTTGGGAGCAATAAACGACAGAGAGTCCATATTATAAAAATAAACATGAACTTAAGTGGCAAGGATTCATTTAAACCAAAAGGGAAAAGACTTTACTACTTCCACTATCAGTTTAACATAAGTAGAGCAAGTTCCACCTCATAAGAGCATATGCTCGGTGCTAGGAGGAGTCAACAAGGGAGGGAGATAGTTGGCAGTGTCTGCTTCTTCTTGAAGCTGTTTGTCCCAATAACAGTTTGCAGGTTTTCTAACTAAATTATGCAAAATATGAGCCCTCAAAGCGCTGATCCAAAGTGAAAATAAAAGGCAAAATGTAGCTGCATGTGATCCCACCATGCTTTTATTCAGCCTTTTCCTAAAAGAGTTACTATGATCCCCTTTATACATGATACTGAGGTTGTGTCGTAGGTGTCGCAGGATTTGGTATTGCCTTTGGAACCCCAGATGCAGGAGCCGTGGGGCTCTGTGGAACTCCCAGTGCTTGCTTTAAAATGTGAGATTCTAGTCCTTGTGCTCACATCTGAGAGCTAACAGCACCACTTGTGGTACTTCAGAGCAGGAGGAAACCTCAACCATTATTTATTGATCTCAGTGGTTTTAAGCCACCTGAATGGACTTTAAAAACCTGCTTTTTTAAACTTCTTTTTTCTTTTTTCTTTCTTTTTTTTTTTTTTTTTAGTAAGGATTTCAACATTTAGCCTCAAAATGCTTGTTCAAGTTGAAATGACAGGAGGCTTTTCCAGCCTGACATTCCTGCTTTCTTCTTTTGGAAAAACAAGCTTAGAACATGCTGCAGCACAGACCAGCAAAATAACAACGATCAAGCAGCACCACGAGAGCAAATGTGAAACGCTGATCAGGTCGTGCTGGGAGGGGGACACAGCTTGACTCGGTGATCAGGTCCTTAGCAGAATGGAGAAGGGGTTCAAAAGAGCAGAGAGACAGGGTGTCAGCACTGTGAGGGCAGACCTGCACTGCAGCCGTGAGCAGCACCCTGAAGCGTGAACGAACAAGCCTTCCCCTGCAAACCTCTTTGTGACTTCAGCCCACCCCATTTAGCAGGAACTTTGCCTGGGAGAGGGCTACCAGGTTTGACCTTGTACACACTCTTTGCTGTTTGTGCCCACAAACGCTACCTTTTCTCAGATCTTAACTGCATCTTTGCTCTGATGTTGGCTCCTCCTTACAGGCTCCATTTCAATTAGCTCCCCAGGTAAATGCGATTCTGATGTGTGGTCTCACAATGGGTTATTGAACTGGCTCCAAAACCCTTTTCACCAAGCACTTTCCACTGGGTTATCGTACCCTGTAATTCACTTCACACTTCAGATGTAAAAAACCCCGCGGGGTAAAGATACACAAGCACTTGTCTTTCGCTTGATAGCAGGGTTTTTTTTTTTCCTAATCTCTTGAAGAACTAACATTAAAATTACTCCTGATGGAAGACAGAACATGTCTGGTATGTGCGGCAGAGCTCCGCAGCTACGTGCAATCTGCTGTGATATCAGTAGATGGAGCTAGGTGAGAAAAGAAAGATTTGAGAGTCTGTGTGTTCCTCCCACGGCACAGGTTTAGCTCTTGATTTGACCTGATTACGGGGTGGGGGGGTGGGGGGGGGAACAAAATCTCTCATTTAGTTCCTGATTCTTTGAAAGCAATACAGGGAATAGTTGTGTGTAGCTCTGCCAACATGATACCCAGTGGGAAACAGCGACTTCTGGAAAAGTCAAGTCTTGGAGGCAGTTTAGCCTGAGGGATGAAAGAGGATAGTTGTATTATTTTTCTGGGAAGTGAGAGATGAGGAGAGTAATCTGTGAAGGTGGCAAAAGGGTTTTGAGCACTGAAATATTCCTTCCTCTTTAGTGATCTCTGGAAAGTTACTCAGGTGAGCATTAGTTATCCTCAGCGCTTCAAAGGATGCACTCTGGATGTGTCAAGTCTGAGAAGCAAATTCAGTGAGTAGGTGCAGCATCTGTGCAGACATATCTCTGCACATGTGCAAGTTCTCTTCAGTGTCCTGTGGTGAAAAGCAATAAAGAAAAGCAAGACAGAATTTAGTGTGGTTCTTCTTCTGTTTTGGAGTTTGTTTTGTAGTCAGCATGCAAAATTTAAAACTTCACCGGGAAATATTTTTGCATATAAAGAAGGAAAAAATGCTTACCATTATTCCAGGCTTCGTCTGCTACTCTCTGTCACCCTTCCTGAGACTGCACTGGGTATAGTGAGGCCAGCATCACTCCAAGGACAGAGGTTGGCAGGGTTGTCTTAACTGTCCCAAAACACACTTTTGCACATTTAATGTATGACGAAAGGTACCAATAGATCTAAAACAGAGGAATCCAATGTTTTAAGGCATCCTTTGGTTGCCTGCACTCTTGGGGGAAGAGGAGTGTTGCAGCAGGGGGACACATACCTGCTCATCCATCCTGAATTCCCTGGGAAGGGCCAAGACCTCTGGGCAGGTGCTTGAAGAGGGCTGATGCTGCATCACACCTCTCAGCGCTTCTCTTCTTGTTGCGGAGTCAGAAACGAGTCAGATCTTTGCATGCAAACAAGTAACATTTCTGAAGATATTCTATATCTCTAGAAGTATTCAAAAGGCAAATAAACAGTGTAGGGGCGGGGGTAAAAAGTCCTCTGTAACCCCAGCCTTTTGCACAGTCCATTGCTGCAAACAAATTATGCCTGTAGTGCTCAGATGTAAGTCAGTCAATGCAACTGGCAAACAAACCAATGCTTTACGCTTGTAATTACCCAAGTGTTCCACACTTAGCATATAAATATTAAATCCCCATAAATAATGTTGTCAGGTCTATTTGATTTCAACTGCATTGTATTGTTGTTAAATGAAACAAACACGGCATTTAAATTTATTCCACTTGCAGTTCCATTGTTCAGCTTTATTTTGATTTCTTTTCAAAGACAAAGAGAAAAGCACATCCATCCTATACAGCAGGCTGCAGCCAAAATAAATGCACATCAAATAAGTTTATTTAAACAGACATGCTCATAAAATGTTAACAAGACACCAAATAATTACAGGAAAAGGCTAAAGTCCAACTCTGTATGGAGCCCAGAGGTCTGAGTTGTATTTAAGGCAGAGATCAAATAAAATATGCATCAACAGTATAACACCAAATCTTCTATCATCAGTGATGCATCAATTTTTTCAAGGCAAATAAACTTTAATGTGCTAGTGGGTTTGTATCCAAATCACATAAAATGTCCTGCCATAGAACATGGAGAGTAGACTAAAATGGGGTTTATAGTTCAAAATATTATCCTATTACAATTATTATTATTTTTTTTATTCTTCCCACTTGCATTTTGAAGAAGGAGCTAAGTTGCTCACTGGTGCTTTAAATGTGTTTCCACTGCAGATAAAAAGACATCCTTGTTATTCCTGAACTAAAACCAGATACCTGCATTTACCTAAAGCAGCCCCCAGGTTATGCTGATCACTTTAGGTCCCACAAGGGGAGTTCTTAGCAGGTAGCTGAGGGACACTTTGTTCCCTTGAGTCACCTCTGAAGGTCTCTGTCACATTGAATGCCATCCCCAGTACCAGCGGGGAGAGGACTATGGTCTTGAGGAGTGGGTTTCTATGGGATTTAGGCTGCTTGTGCCACCTCTCATCCCTCTGTGTTAGCAGTGCTGGTTAGCAGTGCCAGTTCGTTCTGCTCTTTTCCTGTGTGTAGGGTACCCAACCACCAGCTCGATGTAAGCTTAAGGGCCAGAGAACTTTGTGTGTAAAGTCTTGTGGTTCTAAGTAAGTGGTTATTCTCTTTTTATTTCCATTTCCTACTCATGGAAAGGGTAAAATACCCTTCCCTCAGCAGTCTCCTTCTGGGATCCTCTCCTGTGCTGTCAGATGCAGGTACCATACCAAGGCTGTGCCCTTATCTGCTACACAAAGAAGAGGGCTCTGCCACCTCCCTGCTCACAGATGTGCACGGATGTGAGGTACCCAAGGCTGGAAGGGAGGGGAAGGCCTCTCTAAAGCCAGGAAGGCTCTGACTTGTGGAGGCAATCACTGCCCCCAAGTGCAGGTGTCACGGTCGGATATGGCTCCAGGGTAGGGCGTTTCAGTCTCAGTCTGCACTGAATCCATATGGGATGCTCGGTGGAGAGGAGTTTGACTCGTCCCTGGGTACAGGCTCACCCCAAGCAATGCATCACCTCAGAGAGCTAAGAAAATTATTTTCTTCTGTCTGCAAAGAAAAACTTACAAATCTGATCAGAAGATACACTCTGCTTCAGTCACTAAGAACAAAAAATTAAAGGTGGTTTAAGATCCTCTGATGATGATGATTTAAAACTAAATTGTGGAATTTTCTTAACACTTTGGCTGAGTGACACTGAAATTAGCTGCCTATTGTTGATTAGTTTATTATTATTATTATTATTACTATTTGAACTACGGACGCCAGCGTTCCTGTCTCCACCTGCTGGAGACCTTGGCTGCGTCCTGCTGGAGAAATTCGATTCCCATTTGAATGTTCATTCCAAATTACGAGCCGGCAGATACTGTTTGGACTCAGGAGTGCCTATAAATATTCGAGGTGTATTGAGGTTGTAGGCCGGTGGCCAGAATGTATATGTTGGCAGATGCTCCTTTGGAAAGATTTCATTCTAGTGAGACCAGGGCTGAATTTTTTTATTTTTTTTTTAAGATTCCTGTATGATTCTATATCATTTTAGAATACATATATAAGCTTTACATTGTTCTCCCTGGGCACTGGCAGGATTAAAACAGCAGTTTCAGAGGTGAAAGGCCTGTAATTAATACAGCATGCCAATCAAATCCCGTCAGTGAAACACATTTCATTAATATTTGTTTTTTTTACTGTTAAGCCACGTTATAAACATTTTTAGCAGTTCACATCTGTCTCTCATAGAACAATTGTAATTTAAATTAAAATGCTATTTTTTTTTCCCCCCCAAGATAATTATATTGTAGAAGCAAACACTCTTTCTGGTGGACACGTGATGTTTTCAGCTCTCTATCTCAGGGTGTTCAAAACTCTGTTTTACCACCAGTAAAATCTGCTTTGTGCATCTTTCACCTGCCAAAAGCAAAAACAGTTGCTCTGACAATTCCTCTTACCTACCTTTCCCCAGGCTTTTCAGTGTGTATATTCAAACCGTTTTAGCCCATCTTTGTCCTGCCGTCCTCTGTCTCTTCACTCAGAGCCCAGCCCTCCCCACGTCCTGGCGATAGAGACATTGTCCCTTCTTTTCGGGGTCCTGAGGTCACCGCATCTGCCCTCAGGTGATGGATCCAGAGATCCGGATCCAGAGATATCTGACACTAACAGCAGTTGCCCAGTGAGCAGCGGCTGCTCTGGCAACAGAGATGCTTTAGGATTTCACAACAAAAAGGTCAACGCTGTGTAGCATTTCTCCATCTTCTTTGGCAAATTGAGCTTGAAAATGAAAAGTCTTACAGGCTTCACAACTATTTGTTCCCAGTTTAACAGCAGCGTTTTAATATCTTATCAATAACTTATAGTAAATACCTCTTATTGGTATCTGATTCTAATATTATTGTTTACTACATGACACTTTTTCTTAACATCTTGATCGCAACTCCCTCTTCCCACAAAAGGCAGGGAAAAGAATCTCTTGCATAAAAAGTGCCAGAAACACGATTTTCAGAATCCTGCATGCTGCTGAGAGATCGAAATTAGCTAATTGAGGTTCTGTCCGTTCCGTCTGTTCTGCTGTGAAATTTCGCCGTGTGATAAAGGGAATCTAAATGTGTATGACCCCTAATCCTATCACTTCACCAACTTTCATAGCAGAGGAAAACAGGACGTGAGAGTCCCTTTAATGTGCTGTATTGGCCTCCGGAGTAATCTTATAACCTGTCATATAAAAAAAAAACCCGGTATAATAACACATCAACATACTCGGTCTTCCCCCACATTTATGAGCAATGGGTTTATTCCTTGACACTAGTAAAAATTAAGACCCGGGCGCTCGTGTGCTCTTGGTTTTTAAGAATCTGAACCTCGGTGTCTGTCCCAGCCGGTGAGGGGCTGAGCCCAGTGCCCAGCCCGCTGGGGCCGAGGGGGTCCCGTACCAGGGCTGCCGTGGGCATCCTGAGGCTGGAAGCGTGTCGGAGCCTCCGCTGAGCAAACTCGCTGATCCCGGACAGAGAGCAGGGCAAGGTGGCTCTCTCTTGCCTTTTCCTCCTTTTTTCCTTTCCCTTTGGGGTCCTCCGCACCGCGCGCAGCTCCGGGCCGGGCTGAAGCTCTGTGTGTTCTCCAGCGGGGCTTGGGGAGGTGCTGGCCTCGCCCGCGGCTGTTAGAGCCCAGAGACCGCTGTCTAGTCACGCTATTGAAGCCCAGATCAGAAATGTAAATGCATTTATCGATTAGTTTATATGACAGCCTTTTGAGGGGTGTGTGGGAAGGTTTTTTTGTTTAGTGGGAGGTTTTTTGTTTGTTTCGTTGTTGTTTTGGTTTGGTTGGGTTTATTTTTATTTGGTTTTTAGTTTGTTTTGCTTTGTTTTAATCGGGCTGAAACAATACTGCGAGTCGAACAAGATTTTTAATTTTACCTGTGTGTGGACAAGTGGCTGAAAAATCAGAATTTATGCTGTGAAACTCGCTGCTTCAGGAGCGTAAGATGATCATCGGGGATGTGTGTGTAGGGTGTGAGGATGGCAAACTATCTCCTAAGCATTCAGGTGACAGAGGTTCCAGCAATCGAATGCCTTCCCGTCTGCAGGGAGCCCATTGAAAACCAGACTTTGAAGTTCTGCATCCACTGTTTTAGTTATTTGCTTTATGGTCCCTCTTCACCTGGGTTAAAAGGGTGCTCCAAATCTGTGCTAAACGTGACTCTTTCGGCACACGTTTGTCGGACAACCAGACCGTTCTTCGGGAACACCTTTACCCCTGTGTTGTGCAAATATTGAACTCCAGAAATACTCAGGAAATTCCTATGGGAAGAGCAAACCCAGGGCTGGGGCTGGAAGTGGCGAACCAGCCCCGTCACTCCCGGAGCACTCTCCCCCATTTCCCACCCGCGGAGCCTCAAGACACCGAAATGTGAACAGAGGGAAAATGAGACACGGCAACTGTGTCAAACTGATGCAGATTCCTCATTCTGACCCAATATAAAAATGCTGAAATAATTAGAGGAGCAAATCAGTAGTGCGGGGAGGAGTGTCAAAACGGCTCATCTGTCATTGTCTAAACGAGGGTGAAAGTGTTTATTGTTCGTGATAACCTTTGAGCCCCAGGATCAGAGGATTTCTTTTAGGATTTCTTTTAGGGAAACACCTTTAGAGGGGATTCCTCTTCACTCCGATGCTGTAGTTGAGTTTATATCAACTTACTTTCCGAGATGACGAGGAATAGTAAGCTTTGTGCTTATTGACACTGGGAGAAAAAAAAACGGTGTTGTTGCAAGCCTGCTGTTGTCGAGAGCGGGATGAGGGGTGCGGGCAGAACGGACGGCGTAGGGGGCACGGTGAAGATAGCCCCGGTGCTAGGCAGCCAGAATCCCCACTTCCCGGAGACCTCCGAGGGCTGCTCCAGACTCGCCTTTGCCAGCACCCGGCATGTCAGACATGCAGGAGAGAGAAAAGACAAGAAAATGCTGCCAGAAGAGCTTCGAGCGCATCTCCAGAGCGATCAGTTGGCATCAGGTGAGAACGTGTCATGCTGCGGGATTACATCACGCCACCCATCTGCATGACGAGCTGCCAAGCCAGTGTGTGCTGGGCGCTGCGGAGCAGCAGCCTGTGAGCAAGATGGATCCGGAAGTCTGAGGGGCCGGGGGCTCTCGGCGCGTCCTGCCTTCGGGTGTCCTTCGGCTTTGCTGAGCGTTCCTTCGCGGCACAGAAAACTCTTCCTCGTTTGGCTTCCTTCTTCTTGTACTGAGGGTGCTCGGAGTCCCGAAGCAAATATTTCCACCCCTGCATTCCTCAATGACAGTGCAATAATCACTAATACAAACCAGAGAGGAGCGCTCCGCACTTCGAGGAGTGCTGGGACCGGCCGGGCTGCAGCACTATTTATTTACGCCGTTCTGCTATTTCCCCATTTTCGCTGATCGGTTTTGTTTGCAAAGGCGGTTCAGAGACACTGCGGCAAAGCCCAATCAGATAATGGGACACGATTACCCACCGACTGCATTTTCTGCCAAACTGTTAATTTCTTTACGTAAAAAGCGATGCCGTCTCGCAGGCAAAGCCCTCTCCTCTTCCCTCCAGACTTTGTTTTTCATTTTTCCCATCGAGAAGCACAGAGCAGAGCAGCCGCGCAGGAGGAATGAGCTCGGTCCATCCTGGCACATTACCGGGGATGCGGCCCGGGTTCTCGGGAGCTGCAGGGCCGCCCTCCCGACGAGAGGGCTCCGCGACGTGTCCGCCCACCCGCTGGGCCCCTCGGGAGCGGGCAGTTGCCCACGCTGTGCCCCGGCTTCCTGCCCAGGAACAGGGCCCGAGCTCTAGCGGGAGGGGATGCGCCAGGGCACTGCGTGAAGGCAACGCCTCGGTCCCCGGGGTAGGACGGTGCAGCCGGAGGCTGCGGGTAGTGCTGCGAGGGCACACAAAGGGCCAGACCGGTGGCGGTCTGCATGTCCCTAGGGCAAGGCCGCAGCCCCACCTGGCCCGCGCACCGGCCCCACGAGTGGGTCGGGGCGGTCGTGGACAATGTGAAAGGGAACAAGCATCCCTCGCCCGGGGTTTAGAGAGTCGGGTCCCGTCTCCCGGCGGAGAGCGTCCGAGGTGGCTTTGAAAGTGCCGGATGCGCGGAGCCGCGGTTGGCCGGTGGGGCCGGTTTCAACGGGGCCCGCCGCCTTCCTGTTCTCGCTCTGCCAGTCCCGGTGATGTGGGGAAGACAGGAGAACGGCTCAGAGCACCTCTGGTTCGTCTGCACGACGAAGGGAAACGTTAGTCGTTACCTGGAGGCTACCCGAGCTCAGGAGGAAACGATTTCTCGTTGTTATTATTTCGGGATATTTTGGTCCTAAAAATCGAGTTTTATTTAGATTCCTCGATTAACGATATAGAAACGATGCTGCAGCGCCGGAAAAGCAGAGGAGCGGCCAACTCCCCCCTTCCCAGGACCGGGCCCCTCCGACGGGAGCTCGCTCCCCGCCCGGCCTTGCCGCCCTCGGCAGCCACAACAGGAACTCCCTCGGAGCCGCTAGGCACGGGCAGCCCGCCCGCACCGGGAGCCGCGGCTGCAGCTCGGGGGACAACGGGACCCGCGGGTGCCGGGATCCACCGGGCAGCATAACGCGGCCTTCCCTCCGGAGGAGCGGGCTCCCGGCACCGCCCCGCAGCGCCGCCCGCCCGGCAGGAGTGCTGGCGCCTAGCGCTCGTCGTGCCCGTGGGGCCGGGCTATGTCGGACCGCTACTGTCGGTCCCTCCTGCCCGAAGCGCCCCGCGCTCCTGTCAGTTCGCGGGAGAAAAAGTGGAAGGTTTGGCGTTGCCTCGTGCCTTCTCGTCCCCCGGACGCACCGCCCCGTTCACGCCTGTGAAGGTGAGGCGGCTGCCTACAGCCAGTCCCTCCAGGAACGAACCCCGCCGCGGGGAACAGTCCTCGGAATCAGCATCGCCGGGCCCGGCTCTGTGGAACCCCTGGCATCTCGCGTGCCCTCGGGGCCCCTGCCGTGTCGCAGCGCGGGGGAGGCCACCGACACGGGCAAGGCCTTCGCCGTGCTGCCCCAGCCCGCTCCCCGGGGCAGACGGAGCCCCTCCAGCAGCCTCGGGCACTGCGGATCCCCGGGGCTACAACAGAGGCCCCGGAGGATCCGAGAAGCCACACGGG
>VWZI01023205.1:1364792-1383678 GCA_013396835.1 Psilopogon haemacephalus | reverse complement strand
TTTTTTCCCCCCCCCCTTTTCCTTTTTTCTCCCCCTGCTTGTGCATTTCTGGTTTATTTCACTACTCAGTGTTGCATAATGATTTGTTCTAGTTATTGCTGGTATTAAAAAAAAAGATACGCTATGAAAAATAACTGTTTCAGGCTACATATTTCATATGCTAGTAATGCACATAATTTCTGAAAAGGTTCCTATTCCTATCCTGGAAATGAAGGCTGTAAAAGAGACCATTTATTTGAGGGGTAGGAGCAAACAATCACAGTTGCTGTACCATCAGTTTTCATGAATGCATTCTGAGTTTTGTTTAAGGTGGGAAGGAGAAATATTTAGATCTTTGTTAGATTCTTCAGGATATGTCAGGCATTGTTAGAGTGTCATTTCTGGATGCTGTTAAGAAAGACTTACTGTCTATTTTTGGCGTGCGTTTGCATTGTTCTTCAGCTTTGAGCCCTTTCTGGTCAGTGACTGGGTTGATTTTTTGTGCACAATCAGCTCGGAGGAGTGTGTACCTCAGAGGGAGGGAAGGGAACACTACGAAGCTTCGTTGCTGTAGGGAAACGATATCCTCTCCAGATTCTGGAAATTCTTTCACATGAATATAACACCGAGGCTGACTTTTCCCAGCTCAGTTGCATTTTATATTCTCAGTACGACAAAGGCTTCCTAGTATTAGTAAATGCCTCTTATTTTTGTGAATGTTATTTTTCTTCTAGAGAGAGCAAACGCGTTTCTGTCGTGAGTGCAGGCTGTGGAATGTAGACAGGATCCGAGGTGCAGGAGGTGACTTGAGCTCCCAGATTCTCCTCCATGCAGAATGGGTGATCGCTATTGTTAGCAGAAAGATTTTGTTTGCTTTCAGTCCTACTTTTTAAAAATTATTTTAACGGAGAGCACCAGGCATGTCCTTATGCTCAACCGTTCATCATGGGAACTCTGCAGCCCCCTCTGCTCCGCTCGCCTCTCGTGTCAGCCTTGTGCCTGTGTCATTAGGAAGTGGTATAAAAGCTGACCGAAACTGAGAGATGAGGAGTAGCCTAAGCACATACCCAGGACATGGAGTAATGATTGAAGTTATGTCATCCGCTAAAAATGCTTTTAAAAGTTGCTGAAATGCTGTGGTGCATTTGCTGAAAATCCAGCCAGCCCCACACTATTGGGCACACCAGCCTGATCAGGAGTTCTCCGTATGCTCAGCCTTTCACAGCACCTCGAAACAATTCCAAAAGTGGGACCTTGAGGAAACATAGCTGTTATTTCTGTCGATGACGTCAGCAGAGCAGCGGCAATGGGGCAGAGCCCCCTCCGGTCCCCCTGTGCCAGCAGGGATCCATCACTGCAGCACGATGGGAGGCTGTGGGGCAGAGAATGGCCATGAGCCACGAGCTGGTTCCACGTTAGACTGAGTCAGTACTAGCGGGGATCTGGAGTGGAGTGGAACGTGCTTTATGAATTTTGGGGAGACATGTTGGTTTTCATCTATAATCACGGTAACCTTTCTGGACAAAATAATTGCCGTGATAATACATAATTTGCACTAATCCATGGGAGAAAATAATAGGGAGGATGCTTTTGCAGTGTAGGTAGTATGCAATTAGATTCATAAGAGGGTAATTTATAATGCTCAACTACTAATCTGAGGAACAAAAAAAAAAAAAACCAACAACCCAAAACCCAAAAACCCCAATACATTGGAAATATACTACAACATTTCTTCACCGAAATATAAAACAAATGGGAGCCTTTTGTGTTCTTTTTAGAAACCATGCCTGTTATTTCGTGGCCTAAACTTTTGGACTGGTTCAAAGGAGTGCATCGCACCTCTTCAGCTATCAGTAATGTATCATCATAAAGTAGTTGGGTTATAATGGCTCTTCTTAGACTAATTACGTTAGTAATGTATTTCAGGTGTACAGATATGCATACCCCCTCTTGCCCCCATCGTGGAGCAACCTGTAAAGCCTGGTACATTTCAAAATGCTCACTGGTGAGCCTGGGAGGTGGGGGTATATTTAGTAACGAGTAGAGGCTGCTTGATTTAGCTAGTTGGGAAGAAATACCCAGCAGGAAAAGGAGCGTGCTTTTCATAAGGCAACTCTGATTTTTGTTTTTCATTCCAGACAGAATTCAAATTTATACTAAATGTACTACTTCTTGTCGGAGCAGGGATTGATTTAATTTCGTTTAATCTCCCCTTCTCCTGGAATGGAGAGCAGAGCAGATAGAGAAAGTGGTTAGAGGAGAGAGCTTGAGTTCCCTGCTCGCTCAGTGTGGAAGTCAGCAGGAGGTTTGAGTGCACACCAGCAGCCAGGGCCCTCCCCGTTGTGGGGAAAGCCACGCTGGGAGCCCCCGCGCTGGGGAGCGAGGGGGTGACAGACACACGTGTCCACCTCCCACCCTGGCACACAGACGCAGGGCCCACAGATGTCTGCAGACACGCTCAGTGGCGTGGTTTGGGGGGAAAAAAAAGAAAGAGAGAGAGTTTGGTGAAATGCTTCATTTTTTTTCTAGGGGCAGGGAAGTAACATTGTCTGCCTGTCTGGTCTGCACAGCTCGCATGTGCTGTTCAGTGCTTGTGGCAGCTCTGGAAGAATGTGGTGTGTAAATACAACAGCAACATTTTGGGATAATATCAGAAAGGGATTTTTCTGCTGCTCAGGCCGGCTCGGGCCGTGTCACAAGTTGCGTAAAACACGGATTCAGAAAAAGGCTGTGAATTTTAAACCCCAGCAAGATGGGGAAAGGACCGTTACAGTTATCCACTGCGAAGTCTGTACTAGATCAAATGACAGACGTACATTAAAAACAGGGGTAAAGGCTACTTTTTGCCTACGCTGGCTTTTCTTTTCTTTTGTTTTGTTTTTCCTGCATGATATGTCATGCTACTGCTAAAGCGAAGCAAGAAATCAAATAAGTAAATAAAACTGCGAAGGGAATGGCGCAGTGATCTTCAGTAAAGGAAAACAACCTGGGTATTGCTCTTGGAGGGTTTAGTGTGGTAGAAAGGAGTTTTTTTGGCATGATTTGGGGGATGGTTGCACTACTCACAAGGTGAAGGTTGCCTCATCGTGCAATGACAGTTTCTTGTTCGTTACAAAATATAAAAGCTTCACGTTTGTTCTGAAACAAAGAATAAGATTAGTTAAAAGTAACAATGTGAGTTACTTCGGGTTCAGATGGGTGGAAAGAGGAACAGAAATTTCCTTTCAAGTGAATTGGAATGAATGTATCAAGTGGGGGCAGGGAATGATTTGAATATACACCTTGTGGGCTATAGAATTGTGGTGTGCTGTATCCAAAGCTGTGAATCAAAAGTGATTTGTTTTGTTTAGTAGAAAAGTATTCATTTTATTTGAGAAAGCAGAGGTGTTTTCTGAGTTAAGAGTTAAAAAAAAAAAAAGTAACAGAGAGATAAGATTATTTTGCAGCAGTGGGAGCTTTAACAGCTCTGCTAACGTTTAGGGAAGGAGATACCACATTTCTGTGTTAAAAAGTAAGTTTTTTAAAAAAAAAAGCCCAAAACCAAACCAAAACGGACCAACTTCATATCTAATGTAAAATAAATGTTGAAAGCAAAAACCAGACTCTTGAGTTAGAGAATGAGGCCACAAGAGAGAAAAAAATGTCAATATTTCTAAGGTAAAATGAGGTGACTTTTAGTTTTAAATGTCCTGCTCTTTAAGGTTTATAACATGGATGTTAATATAGATCCCAATCTTGCGTACTTTGTTCAGGCAAATTATTCACTGCTTCTAAATGCAACATAAAATTGAGGCAGATCTTTAACTTCTATTTTCTTTAGATGCTAGCTGTACTGGACGTGCTTTGGCTAGGCTGATATTCCTCAAATGAAATATTGTCTTGCCCTTGTTTAACTTTTTGGTGCATCTGCTTTGAATGTTATCTTGAACAAGCTTGCCCAATCATTCTAATGCTGTCACCGGGACCCAGAGCCCAGCCCTGGCACCGATGGGCACTGAGGAAGAGTGAGGAAGGTAATTGTGCTGCAAGGGACGTGAGGAGCAGACAGGGGCTTGTGTTGCCTGGACCTGAGCAGGCTGTGCTCACAGCAGCCATTTTGTAAAACAGTTTCTGGTTGATCCCAGATAAATTACTGATGATAAATATTTTCTCCTTTCATATGGCTAACACTCACATATTTGTTGCCGTTGCCTTTTATTGGATGCTGAATACCTCTCCGAAACTGAAAGCACCATGTCCATCATATTATGCAATCTGATGCAGATTATGTAGAAGTAAACCCCTTAAAATGAAGTATCTTGTATGCAGCATTTAGGTATCCACTGTCTGGAAAAGGTAAAACATTCAGGTCAGTATTACCAGAGGACACTAAAATCTGTTCCACCAACTTTGCTGGACCGAGATGGAAATGCTGCAGCCCTGCTGAACCCACCTGTGACGTTCACACACCACTGGGGTGTTTCACTCACCTTTCAGAAACTATTTGCCCGTGGGCAACTGAGCAAGTAGACGTTTGTGAGATTGTGTTACAGTAAAGGAATTGTTAATAGCATTAATTCCAGTTTGCTATTTTGTTGGGTTTGAAATTTTACAGTGACCTTTATAGCTGCAGCAGAACTGCTGCAGCGCAAGGGGATTAAGTGCGCCTTAAAAAACAACATAAACAAGGAATAACCCATTCCTTGGGAACGTTATAAGGGTTTGTACTCTGATGTCCATGTAACAAGCCAGTACATTTTCAGAGAGCACTTGTCACGGATGTCCTTTGCTTTGCTTCCAAAATGTCACAAATTTTTAATATGCACAAAATACTTTTCCTTTGCAAACGCTGATGTGGGAAAGTGTGCACGTGCAATTCTGACTGACTTCAGCAAGGGCCATCTTCACTCAGCAAAGGGTAGAGTTGGGCTCTTGATTTTACTATGATCCGTGTATTATTTGCCATGTACAAGAGTGCATGTGCACTCTCCCAGTAAGAGCTGGTGGAATTTGTGTGCACATGCTAAGGACGGAGCCTCACGGTAGCTGTTACAAGTTTGCTGTCATGGGTTTGTTCCTCCATGTAGCCTGAATCACCATTGGCTGATTACAAAAACAAAGCCAAAAAACCAAAAAGAGTAGTCCACATCAGTAATTTTTTTTTTCAGTCATTACTGTTATTGTGGATTATTTTTAATCATAGGATGCAAGAAAAGCTAAATTTGCAGGAGGAATTACCAATACTGTTTCAAAGCATTTCTAGTCAGGGCCGGTGGTTACTCCTCGTTCTCTCAGACTGGTAGAAATGTCATCACTTCTTACAGTAGTTTCTCCTTACAAACAGGGCACTGGTGCATTCCTGGCGTGTTAGTGAGGGAGCACATTTCTTATGGAAGGTGAATATGGCTGGTGTAGCTGGGGACAGCATCTGCTTTCCAGAGCTGGGGGCTTGGCTGGGCACTGCTGCCTGCCCCAGCTGGAGCTGGTCTCACTGGGAGCTCTGCGGGACAGGACCTTTGGGCTGCAGCATGATACCTGCCAGAACTCATTAGTGAGAAAGGTTACAGTTCTCCTTAGTATCTGCTCCACAGAACAGTTGTTTTCAACCTGTGGGACCCTGTCCTTTGACATCACCAGCTTGCCTACAGCTAGCAGTTTTCTGTCACCTGATAGAGCTGTTCCTGCAGCTTCCCAATGGAAGCAGCTTCTCTGGTTTCTGATTTTTTTTCTCTCATGTCACAACTTTAATCTAGCTTCATGGGGTAGTGCTGCTGTGCATGCTGTTCTTTTGACAGTATGTGTGAAGTGAGACAAATATTTAATTCTGCATCATTCGAGGAAGTTTGTTAACAAATAACAACAAAACACTGTAGGGAATCATGAAACCAAGACAAAAAAAAGCGAAACAAAACACTGAAATGACCATGGAAGAGATGAACTACCTTTGGTTAGGGGAAAACTAATGAACAATAAGGTCCAGCTGTAGATGACAGTCTGGTAGGCCCAGTATTATTCCCAACTACTCAATATCTTCTACACATGTTCTTTTGTCATTGATGGTCTGTGCTGAGCCATCTCCAATGCAGCAATGCCTCAGCTATTGGCATTTAGTGGTGCTGTGTCCTAAGTTCTGTGGTAGACTTTGTTTGGAATTGGACCAATCTGCCCAGCTCTTGAGCCCCATCATGAGCTTTTCAGATGATCAGGAGGCATAAGAGAAGTACCAGGCACTGTGGGGAGCTGTGGGAAGGTGGTGAGAAGTAGGGAGCAAGGACTGACCTAGCTCTCAGACTCCCACCACAGGCACAGAGGCTGGAGCAGACCAGGCATACAGCCCTGTTTCCACCTTGGAGACTCCTTCCAGCAGCTGGATATCCAGCTTACCTGGTCCATCCTCCCTGCCAGTGGAATGACATGTTCAGGATATCAGAGCTGTGTGGATCCTCATAAAAGTCAAAAGCCACAGACTGCCTCTTTCTGAATGTGGTGAGTGAGCAGAAGCTGGTGGAAGATAGTGAATTTGGGTTCTTCTGTGTGGGATGGGGTCACACAGGTTGATTAACTGTTCAGGTGGATCTGCCCGGACATCAGGAGGTTGGCATTTCTCATTTTTCAGGAGAGAAAGAGCTGATCCTCCCCACCTTGCTATTAATAATCACAGTTTGCAGGCTGAATATCCAGCCCGTGAAGGTTTGTAGGTACATGCATGCTGGAGTCGGTACCTGTCTGCTAGTTTCAAAGCTGTCTTCAGAGTACCTGTGCACGTGGATGGCTGTGAGTGCTCACACAGGTTGGCAGCACATTCCTCCTGCAGCAGTCACCAGCGCTGGGAACACTCCCTGTGTGGAGGGCTGGCACTGCCGGTTCGTGGGCCCCAGTGGGGGCCTGAGCCAGCAGATCCTTGCTCCCAGGGCTTCCATGAGTAATGCCACTGAAGCCAGTTGCCCTGGCATGCAGTGGCTTGCAGTGTCACGTAAGGTCAGTTTACTCACCTGGCAACAAGTGTCTAGAGAGAGCTTGGGGGAGCAGCTCGCTGAAGTTTTGGGGATGGGGATCTTCATAGGTGAAACCCACCCTAGGCAGAAGTCGTAGTTTAACCTTAGGAGTTGTCTTTGCAGTTGGATCTTGGCTTCATCTGATGATATTTCATATGTGGAGCATGACCCCATGGGTCAGCTCCCACTCACACTAGAGCTGATAAAGACAGTGCAGGGGAGCCCTATGAACACCAGTACCAGCAGTGAGGCTTTACAAGTTCCATTCCTTCATTAAGCAGTCTGACAAAGCCAAGCTTGTGCTCTTCACTCTGCTGCTGGCTCTGTGGTCCTCTGCAAGCCACTTGGCTGCACTGGGAAGATGCAAATAGTGTGTTTCAGGTGCTTCCCAGTCACCTTCTGGGCATCAATGAGTCCAGAGTGAGAAAGAACAGTGGGCAAGACCTGCTGCTGCTGCAGAGGTCAATGCAAAGCCAGTCTGCCCTTGGTCCCAGTGAATGAGTTTTGCATATTGTGTGCCACTCTCTTGAAATCTTAAGAGAAAACTTTTTTTTTTTTTTTTTCTGAAGTGACTCAGTTGATGCTATTTTATTACCTGTCAGTCTGGGCTTTATTACATGAAAACAATCACAGACTCAGCATCTCTACTTTGTGACAGGTCACTAGGGAAAGCTCAGTGGAATTTAAGGGATTGAAGCCATACCGAGAATGTCCCCCAAGGTACTCTGCTACTAGGATTTGCATTCAGGTATGTGAAAGGAGAAGAGGCTCCAGGACTGCTGTTAGCCCTGTGAGTGAAGGTGCAGGCCCTGCTGTGAGGGCAGCCAGGACCTGGGTGCCATCTCATGCTGCCGAAGCTAAGTGGTGGCTGTTAGATGTTGCCATCACATGCGACTGGGGTGATCCTTCATGTACTTGTAGAGCTCAGGTTTGAGGTCCTGTGCAGGTCTTTCGGGTGTGCTGCTGCCACGGTGCCCCTTTCCAGCTGTCTCCTGCAGAAAGGAGCAGTGGGCGCAGGAATGGCAGCATCTGCTTTGTCATCACTGTGGGCAGCTGTGTGCATCTGCTGGATTCTTATGTTGTTCCACCCAGAATTGGATAGTTCCTGTCCTGGACTCGTGGGCTCTGGCTAAGCAAGGATCTGCCCTGCAGTAAGGTGTGGACTCCAGTGCCAAGAGCTGGCTGAAAGCCTTGCTGCAGCACCCACAGCCTCAGCTGCCTGGGTCTTCACATTCTGTTTCTCTTTGAGGTCTTGGGAGGAAGAGCTCTTGTGTTCTGGGCATCGCTTTGTCCTGGGGGCAATTACCTTTTTCTGTCAGCCAGACACGCTGGAGCTCTGCACTATCTGGATCCCTTCTCGCTTTTATTTATTTATACACACATGAGAAATTATTTACTCCATTCACCAGCATTTTCCCAAGCTGCAAGGAAGCTGTGCACATGTTTTCTGGTGAGAGCCAAGAACGGGTGGCAGTCGCAGTGTTGTAGCTGTGTGCAGTTTGTGCCTCTTGCAGCGTGATGCTCGCAGCAGATACTGCCGAGTCCCGCCTGTGACTTTCACTTTGTGTGAAAAGAAAGATCAACGCTCTCTTTTCAGAGGTGGGACGCGGTGATGAGAGCCCTTTGTAGTACAAAAGGCAGGTTGTTGTCAAGAGCAGTTTATGAAAAGCTGCATAAGTACAAATGGAGCAAAACTCTCCGAGGGAGCAAACGGCATGTGAAAAGCTGCAGCGATAGCTATCTCTGCTTGGTATCGTTGGTTTGAACCTGCCAGGCTTGGTGGTTGGAGCTCCAACAAACAAGTGATTCAGCTGATGGGAGCAGAGAGTGTTACAACCAGCAGCTACTGTGCTAATGGAGGGGCAGGCGGAATCCACTGCTGGGGGGCTCCTGCCTCCAGGTGCTGCACCCTGGGTACTCCAGGCTGTCACACCCCTGGCAGGAGCTGCCGTGGGAGGACAGTGCAAGGAAGAGGTAGAGTTTGTATTTCAGCAGCAGCTTTCCATCATGTCCTGTGCTGGGGACTGCGTGGCCTTTACGAGGTGCCTGATCTCCTGGGTGGGTGCCATGATCTGGAGGGAGCAGGTGGTGCTTTGGGTGTGTGCAGCTCCTGCCAGCTTGGTCCTCGGTGTCATGCTGCCTCAGTCTCACTACCCATGCCCAGGCCAGTTCCCCAGCATGGGTTTGTGGGTGTGGAATAAATTATCCCAGATGGCGCCTGCATTAATTTTATGTGGGAGCATCTCCAGAGATTCCAGGGCAATTACAGGGAGAGCAGCCTTGCCCCATCCAGACATGGAAGAGATGGGAGGACTCAGTGGAGCAGCACTGGCATCCTGTCTGTGCCTGCTCCTTGTGGCCACCTGCCCACAGCATCCTTCGTGGCAGAGGCCAGAGCAGGGTGATCCATAGTCCCATACACAACCATGCTCCATGGCTGGCTGAGTGTGATCGACCAAGCGTTGGGCAGTGCTGGAGCTCGCTGTGCTGACCTGTGTCTTACAGAAAGGTTGTAAGAAAAGCCCAAGGCAAGCAAGCTGTCTTCATTTCACCCATGTCTATGAATATTGGTTGTCTAGCATAATTGAAGCCTGTTCCATTTGTGGCTTTTTTTTTTTTTTTCCCTTACTTGAAAATTCAGCTCATATTTTGGCAAGGGTTTGTCTGAGCGCGTAGCGGATACATTCAATGACAAGAGCTATAACATTCAATTTGTTGGATGCCACAATTAAACCTCAGCTTTTTTCACCCAGCCATCTGAAAGCCAATTGTGAGTTGTCACTCAAGCAAGAATACACACAAACAAGGGCAGTGCATAGCCCCGGATCCTAACAATGTGATTTTCATCGCCTTACCAGCCTTTGGGGAGTCTTCAGCTTCCATCTGGAAGTACCTTCAGCCCTTTCCAGCTACGGATCCTGAAATAGCCAGAACAGAGAGAAAACCAAAATTACATGGAGTTTATTGCCATTTCAGAAGAAAAAAAGTGTTTGAAAAAGTTTATTCAGGAAGCCAGGGGAAGTTAAGTGGGAGACATTTGCCATTTCATCAGTCTGTTGGTGATAGCCATTCATGTCATAAATGGCTTGTGTCATTTGATGCCAAAAATAACACAATTTTCCTCCCCAAAGGCCTATAGGGTTTTTTTGCAATAAATGTTTATTTGTTAATAATATACTTTAAACAACCCAGTCTTGACCTCAAGTCTCCAAAAGAATCCATCTTCTCTCTGAAAAATCCTACAAAGTTTGTGTAATTTTTTTTTTTTTCTGGGAAGGTGTAATTGATGGCGCAGTGAAGGGTCGTGTGTTTGCTTTAACTACTGCAGCTGCGTGGATTAACTGTTTATAAGGGCCTACTGTGCTTTCAATGGTGACTTTCTTAGATTTCAGGCTTTAGTTGACAGCACTTCCTAATGGCTCCGTGGATTTGCTTAAGTTTGATCAGTAAAAATAAATTTCTGCGCTTAGCTCGCCCATTGTTCTTTCCCCGTGCCTGCTTCAGAAGCTTCTAAAAGATTGGCTTGTAGGAGCTGGGTTGCACTGATTAGCCTCCAGCCTGCAGCACCTCCAATGGGCATGGCCAGGACAACTACCTGACAGCTGAGCAAGGGCTGATCTTGTTCCACATCTCCTGTCGATTTCAGGACAAAACGTAAGAGGAATTGGGGTGCGAATAACCTGCACGCAAACGTTTTTGACAGGGTTTCTCAGCTTAGTAATGGGTGTCTCTGGAGTCTAACACAGACCAGGCAGGTATGAAATGTGTGTGATTAAATATTTGAAAACCTCGTGAAGGATTTTGTAAATACGCACAACGTAGAAACTGTTGTTTTGAGAGAAAACAGTAAGGCAGGCAATTAATTTGGAATGCTTTGCTCTGTTTTGAAATTGTCATCCCCAAAACCTGGAGTTAGGTTTCCACTGGCAAAGCATTTGTGGGATGCCAGTGACTTGTGATCAGCAGCCCAGTAACGTAACAATTGTCTTTTCACTAAGTCACTACCACTGGTTTAACCAATGTTAAGTCACATTTCTCAACTGTGCTGCTATCAACCGCTCTGGTCCTTCTCTCTTAGGATTTTTCCTGCGTATTTCTATTACAAAAAAAAAAAAGCTAAATATCAAGACATTTGTGAGGATTAATTTGTTGTTGTTGTTGTTGTTGTTAATGAAAATTTGTACATGAATTTTTGTAAGAGAAAACATGATTTCCTTGAAGAACTCTGGAGGACTTATTTCCTTTAAGATCATCTGAGTTGCAGGAGAGCATTATACATTTAATTTCTCAAAGCATTTCAGCTTGAAGTGCTAGTTTGTTCTCAGTAAGACAGGCTCTTGGATAAAACCAGGAAGAATATGTGTAACATGAAAGGAAATTTCTTTTTCGTGAAAGATTTCAAATTATCAGAGCTAAATTATTTGGATAATGTGCACGCTCAGGTGCTTTGTGTAAAATTTATTTTAATGGCACCCTGTGGCATTAAATGGCACTAGTCCTTTACCTGGAATATGTTTGTAGTTTATTAACTGTGACAATTACATGACAGTCTAAATAATATATAATTTGAGAATCATATCTCCTAGCTCGGGCTGTAACCCTGCCTTAATAACATGATTAATTTTACTCAGTCTCTTCAGTAGCTATTTACAAGGCAAAGTTACATGCACAACTAGTTGAAGAACTGGGGGCCCTAGGGTGACTGAACTGTGTGATGAATACTCATTTACTTCCCAGAGGCATTTTCTGGGGCAGTCTGGGCCACAGTAACCTGAGCAACTCTCCTGCACTGGCAAAGGCTTGGCTAATCTTTGTGTCCATTTGGATTTTTGCAGGACAGACTTCCTGACCTTCCATTTAGTCTTTGTTGGATTAGTCCTATTAAAGCAAGATCACATCCAAGCATTCTCTTTCCCAAACTGAAAATATTTGGAAAATAGCTTTATAACTTTGCATGGTTTCCAGCTCTTCTGCTGATTCTGGCTCTGCTGGGGAGTTTGAGCCAGACCAAATAGTCCTGCTACTGCTCGGCCATGGCTGATCCCTGCCAGGCGCCGACTGCAGGCAGAGCTGCCTGCGTGGGCAGAGAACTGCCGTGACCAGGGAAGTGGCAGCAAGGGCACCTCCTCATCTCTTTCCTGGCCCTGACACTTGTGACTGCTGGGCTGCATGCATGCACACAGGGCAGTGTGGTGCACAGACGGGCACACACAAGAGAGTGCCCAAGCTGTACAGTGAGCATGTGGCAGTGAGCGGCACACGCGGTGTGCACTGTTGTACTGCTTGCCCTTCCTAGTCTGGCTGCCAGTTGTGAGGACGGTGGCCTCCTTTGGCTTTAGGTGATAACTGGGCTGTCTTGGGAAGGTTGGGGGCTGTGCTTAGTGTGCTCAGGGCAGGGGGATGCTCATGCTGTAGCCACACAGGTGACCAGCTGCAGGTTGTCCAGGGGCAGCGGCAGCAGAGCCACCTCCTCTACATCAGGGCTCAGGGTCTTCTGATCGGGCAGAGTCTCCTCTGCTTCTCTCCCTGCAAGAGAGTACCGTGCAGACCTCATGTGTGCCCTCTCAAGCCTTCCTCCTGGGCACAGGAGAGCTTCTGTGCTGGCAGGGCTCCTCTGGTCACCCAGGCCTGTGTAATAGGCACCGGATCCTGACCTGCTTGTGGTTGAACCTACAGTGTGGCAGGTCCTGGGCACCACGTCGGGCACGCAGGGCATGCAGACACTGAGGCTCCCTGACTCGCTCCTCCAGGCTCTGGTGGAGTTTCTCCTGATGCACTCCGGCTGTGTGCAGTGATTCATGCTATCAGCAGCAGCCGCCTGCTTGTGAAACCAAAAAGAAACGACCCGAAACTGGCTGAAAGTGAAACGGTGTTACCGAGGCCGATATGGATTTGCTCCTGTAAGGGGATATTAAGAGTCTCCCTTTGTTCGTTGTACAGGGACTGAGCTTTACAGCTTTTGAGGTTTTTTTAGGTTTTTTTGTCAGCTTGCTTTGGTATTAAAGCAACTGACATATAACATTTAACTTTGTGCAAGAGCAGTAGGGCTAATTAATTCAGTAACTCTTTTGACCTTCTGGTTAAAAGATCACAACGGATGCAGTTTCTGCACAGACACTGCCATCCTTCAGGGCCCTTCACCATCCGTTTATTATGAGCAGGGCTGTAGTGTGCATGCCTTGCATCTTTGTGCCCTTATATTCTTGTAATAGCTAACATTAACCAAGTTAAATGGACAAATGAACAAGAGAAAGGGAAGAAAAGCAGAGCAGCAATTAAATGTAACTTTTCATCATGAAAAGGATTTCACTGGTTTATCTTCTAATAAGATTATGTCACCGACACAAGTACCTAGGAGCCCTTGATTGACAGCCTCCTGTACTTTTATCAGGCAGTGTGACACTAAACCTCGGGGCCTTTTGTCCGATAGAGTGAGCTCACGGAAACTTGCCATCCTAATCCCCTTATTCATGTCAAGCACAGAAAAGAAGTCCTGATCAGATGGCACCTTACAACAGTGTCACCTCCACCCCCTCGTCGCTGGATGGACATGGGACACCTCCTGCTTTGTTCGCTGTGTGTGCTGTGCTCCATCAGAGCCGAGCTGCTGCCTGAAGTATTACCCAACCCTGCACCCAGTTCCTGGGAGCTGGGACTGTTGCCTGGCTGTCATCTGCACTGCCCCTGCCTGACAGGCATTTATGTCCTGCTTCCATCCTGGAGAAGCTGTGGATGTGGTGCAGAAAAATCTCAGGGAGAGATTCACAGACTAACTTCGTGTTGTTGTTTGGATTTTCTTTCTGTTTCTCTGAAGGAAGTAAGGGCCTTTCAAGGAAATACTTCCATTGACATGGTGTATGTAAGACCATGGGAGTGAAATGTATCACTTAGCTGCTTCGAACCTTCAACCTAGAAAAACAAACAAACAAACAAACCTCCCCCCAAAAAAAACTAAAACCAACCAAACAAACCCCAAACACAACAGAGCAAGTGGAAGTCAGAAAACTTTTCCTATCAGAAGTGGAACTTAGAAAGCCTCTGCTTTCAGAAGTAGAGCTTAGAAAGCCTCTCCTTTCAGAAGTAGAGCTTAGAAAACCTCTCCTTTCAGAAGTAGAGCTTAGAAAACCTCTCCTTGCAGAAGCAGAGCTTAGAAAACCTTTGCTTTCAGAAACACAGAATCAATACGCAGTGCAAAATTGCTGGTTACTGTTATTGGGCGCAACACTTCCCAAAGCTCAGAACATAGTTTTTATGTCGTCCTCGAAGTGTGAGTGCCTCTAGAATTCACTCCCAAGTGTTGTGGAAGTCAGCAATTCATCCCTATGGCTGGTATTATAAGTTTCATAGCTCTGGCCCTTTCTTAGCTGTAGGAATTCCTTTGTGCGTATCCCTGCGGTAACCTATTTCAACTAGCGGTTCCCTGTGGTGCTTTATTTACTTGTCCAACTGTTTGGAAGTCTGTTAGTCTAAAGATCAGATGCTCTGAAACAAATCTTATTACTTTAACCAGATCTGCAAATTCTTCTTTCTCCATTTTTATTGACTTCTCTTCAGCTAGAACTAATACACATGCAGCAGGTGGGCAAGTATGTCTCTCAAAGTTTGGGCTCTCAGATTTAACATGAGAAACTATAAATCTTTTTGTTTTCCTTGGAAAATGTGGGAAACCACAGGTATTTGAAGAGTTGCCTCCTTGGTGGATTTGTGGAGCTTGTGCTGGTTGCTGTAATTTTTGAAGCAGAAGTCCGGGAAATTTTAAAAGAACTCTGCATTCTGGGGAACAGACTAATTGTTGTGTTGTGTTTTTCTGTTTGGGTTGTTTTTGGTTTGGTGGTGGTGTTGGTTTTTTTTAATTCTCTCAAGTTCTTTTTTTCCAGGGTGTAAAATTAAAAAAAAAAAAAAAAAAAAGGGAATGGGAAGGTTTTAAGATTTGTTTGCTTTTCTCCAGCCTGGCACTACCGGTGAGGTACTGTGCAAAACTTCCTGCAACTCATCTGCCACAAGCTGGTTCAGTGGGCAGGACTCACCAGTCCTAGCTTCAGCAGGCGTGTCCTGCTCCTCTGTACTTCTCATTTCTATGCACNAACTTCATGAGATGATTGCTTCTCTTGTGGCACTTTCCTCCAGCAGATATCAAAGTCCTTTGCAGAGCGACCTGCCCAGGGTTCCTGCAGGCTAGGACCTGTCCCAGGCTCTCTCATCCTGGGACAGTCTCTTCCCATGTCTTCTGTGGACCAGGCTGCAGCAGGAGTCAGGATGGGAAAGTTCTCATGTCTGGGGTGTGCAGAGCAGTTTGCAGCTTTGCCAGGATTTGGTTTTCCAGCTTAAGCACCAGTGGCTGCCCTCACACTGTTCAAACAAGGGAGCATACACCCTGCCTCATTGTGGAAAAAACAGCAAGGGAAGGGACCCACAAGGTAGCAGCTTTCCTTCAGCAGAGTGTGTTTGCTTTAAACACACAGCTCTGCTCAGATCTTGGAATCAGGTATCAGTTTGGAAGAGGTTTCTGCAGCAAGGACAGGGCTGGAGGTAGTGAGCTGAAAGCAGTGTGAAATATGCAGCTCATCAGTGAGGCTGGCAGAGGAGTCCATAAAACGTCTGTAAACTTTTAAGGTCAGTCAGGTAATAGGTGAATTGCTCCAGACAGTGTGATGTCAGGGTGTGCTTGAGGACAAGGTTCAGTAAAATTGTAAATGGCTCTCAAATCATCATCAGACTTTCTTTGAAAGCTTCACTGAAGTGCACAAACAGGAGGATTTTAACATGCTGGAAATGTTAAATGCAACCAAAGTGACATGCTACAGGGCTGTGTGTATTTCAGCAAAGGTAACTCCAGAAAGCAGTCTGAGATTCCACTCATCTCACAGGTGTACACTTGGGAGCTCTTCACTGTTCCAGTTTGTGTGGATGAGGCTCCATTAGCCATAGTGCCTGTGGGGTGTCCTGCAGGAACAACCAACAGGTCCAATCTGGAAGGATGTAGGGAATGCAGCATGTTCTGCATCTTTCAGAGGGAACCAAACCTTGTCCTCACAGTGTGCCCCGAAGTTCCTTTGCTCCTCTTCAGAAGTCCTGCCCTTCTCTGAGCAGGAGGATCAGTAAACAGGGAAAACAACCATCCACCCACAGTCAGCCTGGGGTAGTGTTTCTGTAGCTGCACTTGATGCTAAAGAATTCTCATTGAAAGAAAAATAACTTTGGTTTGGGAAAAAAGAAAAAAAAAGAAAAAAAAAAAAGAAAAAAAAAAAAAACTTTGGGGATTGAATTTCAGAGCCTCCCTGCCTTCCTCTCAGCCCCCTCCAAAGGCTGAAATGATTTGTGTGCGAGGGCCTGTGACCCAGGGAAGCATCGAACAGTGGAGAAGGGAAACATTTGGAGTTCAGAGGGACAGTGGGTCCTGATGACCAGCGTAAGACAATGCAGATGTTTCAGATCATGAGGTCTCTGATGAGGAACCCGACAAGCTGGATTCTTCTCTGCAGCCCCTTTTCCTTGGTGTAGTGATGCTGCACCTCACAGGATTAAGTTTTTAGGATTTCTCGTGGAAGAATCTCTGTGTTAATTGTATTAAGTAGCTCTGATGGGTAGAATGGGATTTAATTTCTCCTTTGGCAATCTGTTACAAGCTGTGCACTGTGGGTGCTGGCAGAGGCAGGGGGAACCCAGACTGGTGGTGGCGGGGCTGGGTTGTGTGTCCTGCAAGCCCTGGCAGTGGCCCATGGAGGAGAGTTGTCTGCAGAGGAGCAGAGCCAGAGGAGCAATAGTTTTTAGACAAAAGTCCAACAATAACTGCATGTCCCATTGCCTTGTCTGATATAAACAGATATTTCCTGGAGGGAGGACAGATTCTGGGACAAGGAAAGAAAAATACTGGCAGTGGGGAGAAGAAGGAGAAATAATTCAGGATCCTAATTCAGCAGCAGTGCTGCTGAGTGCCTGTGAGACTGATGGCTCACCACAGCAGCTTTCTCTGTGGATCTCAGCAATCCCTGCACTCAGGAGGAGTGGACCGGACCCTGCAAATGGGAGCTTTTGAGACCCAGCACCAGTATGGATTTGAGCCCATGTTGCAGACAGGGCAGAGCATCTCTTGGCATCCCAGCTGCTGTGCCAGAAATGAATTTTACAGCTTGGCTCTGCTGTGAAATAGTTTACCAGTGTTAGATACACAACCTATATGCAAGCAACAGAAGAGCAGCATAGGCTGCGGAGCCCATGCTGGGGAAACAGCCCCCAGTTGTATCTGGCTTAAAAAGCTTAATATATGAGAAACAGCAGACAGCAGTCCTGCCGTGCTGGGGTGTGTGTGTTCTTCACAGAACTCTGGTCATCAGGGCCACATGGGGCTCAAGGGTGGCTCCCAGCCATCACCCTACATGGTCGATGCAGCAGGAAGATGCTCAGGAGATCAGCCACCTTGCAACACCGAGGTAGGTGTGGGCTGTTAGTAGCCCACACCCTCATCAGGCAGTCCCCAGTGTGACTGGAAGCAGTGGTGAACAGCCTTTCCTAGGGGGCACTCCCTCAAGTGGTGGGGAAAGCCTCATCGCCTGCTGCTGCTGGAGCAGGGTGAGCAGCAGGGCTGGCTGTGAGCTTGCTTCACCAGGTCCAGAGCCGCTGCTGCACCAGCAGATCCCGAATTACGTGTTGGCAAGGGAGGAGACAGGAGACAGGTTTTAGAATATTGTTTGCTTAAAAGGCCCCATATTGTCTGTTGGCTTGAGGGAGTGCAGAGGCCATGCAAGGTCTTCCCGGCATCTGTTGTGCTGGGAGGAGGATGGCTCCCCACGTCTGCTGCAGGAGGGGGTGAAAAAGGTCCAGCTCCTCAGTGTGGCTCCAGGCATGGCTGCTGAGCGCTGGGGAGAGGCAGCTGTGGCGGGTTTGCATCTTGGCACCTCTGCAAGGGGGACTCTGGCTGGAGCGGTTCCCGTGGATGCTGCCAAGCTGGAGCCTGGCAGAAGAGTGAGAATTTCCTAACTGTGACAAATGCCTGCCTGAAAAAAATGTGTCTTTATTTACCAGGGGTGCGTTCAGTTGCCCTATGTTTTGGAAAAGCTATCTTGTCCCTCTGACAGTCTCCCCTGCGAGTTGAACCACTTCTCAGAAAAAGCCTAGAAAATATTTTGCTTTGGAAAGATTTAGGAACCCTGTAGGTTTGATGCCCTACTTTGCAACCCAGCTTTGACTTCTGATGCTAACTGGGAACATTCCTTCCCAGCTATAGGTGCTTCCAAGAGTCTTCTACACGAAGCTTTTCATTGCATTTTCTATCAGATGGTAAGTCACTGTTTTTTTTATCAGGTACAGCTAAAAATATAAAAACCAGAGCACAGTCCCCAGGAACCTCTATCACAAGGGGTTATCATTAACAAACTGCTTCCCTCATCTGTAGTGATTCTGACAGAAGTGAGTGCCAACTTGGTGTGACTTCTTACCAGTGAGATGGACACAGCTCTGCTTTTGGGTGTTGGTGTTCAGAGTTGGGCGTATAATGGAAAGGGAGCAGCACCTTTATTACCATTAAGGTTGAAAAAGCATTATTAGGGGCACAACTGAAGTTTTGTAAGCATAGGCAGGAACACTCCCTTAAAATATTAAAGAGAAGTCCTCAATAACATTTGTGTTTAGAAGCAAATTGTCCTGGTTTTGCATTTTGGAGCCATTCTGTGGAAAGCCAAATGATCACCGTTCTGCAGCATTGAGTTGGGGGTTTCAGACCCAACAAAAGCAAACTGCCTTCTTTAAAATGGTGCTGAGCTAGCAACAATGCTTCTGAGTCCAAAACAGCTTCACAAAGTACCATCTCTGGTAATCAGCTGATTTTTTTAGGTCATATGTAAATTAAGAACACATCTGCTTTCCATATGTCCCACATACACAGCTTACATATGTTTTTGGATGTATTATCTTAATCATATTTATTGGCCAAAGGA
>VWZI01023205.1:1353823-1364784 GCA_013396835.1 Psilopogon haemacephalus | reverse complement strand
ATAATATTATAAAACCAACAACTATAAAGCAAATGAGTCATGTATTACACTCCAGTTATAGTGTACAATTACGGTGTGTATTTAAAGGCTCTATTTCTTAGCTGGAGCAAAACCTATAGGCAACAGTGCTATCTCTCCTGTATTTTTGTCTAACAGAGATCTAAAGAAAAATTAATTACACTTCTTTGACTGATTGTTATTCTGCTGAAGTATGGTTCTAATCCTTATTAACATTCTCTAAAGTCATGCATGAAATATGACTTTTGCACCACACTCCGTGGCATATGTTTTCTCTTTCCAGCGTATTTTTCAAACTATCTTCAACCCTCACTGCTGTTCATTATTTTAAGATAGGTTTAAAGTTTGCCACAGTCTCAAAACTGATCCAGTACAGAGCATTGCAAGGGGGGGGGGGAAAGACACATCATTCTGCTCATGAACACAAATTGCTTCTGATTATTTAGCTTTGAATGTTCTCCTCATACTGTTTTTATTAAAAGCCCCAGTATATTTACTCTTGATAGTGTCTTCAATTAAGTTAAAAAGAGTCCCTTTTCTATAGCAGTATGTAAAGAAAATAGTTGTTACAACCACAAAATTACCGAAAAAACCTGGTTCTAGTAAAGTACTACTTCAGTTCAACAACCACAGCACGAAGTTTGCTGTTTTCTTGTAAACTTTCCAACCATTAGATAAACAGTGTCTGTATCTTCACATAGCAAGAAGCACCCTCTCTTTGTTTAAGGACAGTTGTTTTCCTGCAGCTCTCTGCAAAGTATGCGCTCCATTAATCCATGTATCAGTGTGGAAAACTTGGTCCATTCAGATGCAGAGCGTCTCTTTTTGAGCGGCCGTGGAGTTAGCTCCTTGCTCCAGGAACGGTTCTGGTAACAAATTGCTGAAGGACTTGGGCAGAGCGCTGGGGTTGGGTTCATTCGCCTCCTGAGCGCAGTTAATTTAAGCTGTGACAAGGGGAAGGAAAGTTGTTACAAGTGGGATCCTGTGACTTCAGCGCACATTGCACGCAGCCAGGAATGTTTTCCTTTTCCTTTTATAAAGCAGTGATTTAGGGAAGAGGACTAAGTTTAGCCGTTTCTGGAGCTTCTCTTCTGTTGGCTTCACAATCACTGATTTTTCTTTTGAAAACATTGTCTTTCAGTGCTGTGATGTCACAGCCTGATATTGTACAAAGGCGTAACTGGACTAAACATGTCAGGAACATGTCAGTAACTTTCCATAAATTATTCAGTCTCTTTGGGAAAACCCCTAATTATGTGTTAACTCATTTTCTACTTCAGAGAAGTTTTGTCTTGAACTACGGAGCCCAATTGCTGGGGAGATTTTTATTGTTATTTAAGTTTTTTTTTTTTTCTTCCCCCCAAGTTGCTGCATTTCTGCTTAAAGTTCTTTATAAGTGAGCTCTGACAGAGGCGCTGGCAGAAACGGGATGGCAGAAATCAAAGAAAGGAATCAGCTTTAAGCTCTTTAGAAGCAGTGCTGGAAGCGTGCGGGGATATGAACTGCCTGCACAGAGCCGCGAGCCTGCCTCTGCTACCAGCAACTGCAGAGCATCCCTGGATGACTCCTTGACATGCTCCGGGCTATAAAGCTGTTTGTACTTTGAAGGCAATGGGGTATGGAGGAAAGGACTGTTTGAAACATGTCACTTTGAACTGTGCTGGAGGGTCCTAGGGAGCCGGCCACCTCCGTCCGCCCCTGTTCCTTCAGAGGTCTGGTTCCAGTCTGTGAGCCCTGGAGCCAGCCCCATAGTCTGGTCAGGTGGCCCCACTGTGAGATGTCAGGCTGATAAGTGAAAGTAGAGACTTTCGAGTGAAGATCAAGAGTTTACTGCTTGAACTGCATCTCTTGCTACGCCTAACTGTTCAATATGGTAACAAAAAGGTTTTCCTGCCTGCGGAGACAGATGCTGCCGTTTCAAAATGTTGCTTTACATTTTGAAGCCTCAGCATATGCTGTAATAAAGGCCATCCTGAAACTTCAATGGATTGCATCATAAGGAAATTCAGAGAGGAAGGGAGCTTTAGGTGGATCTGCAGAATCTTTTATGAACTAATACCCCATGAAAAAAATGGTGCTATCAAGTAGGGGTCAGTCGCAGCTCAGGATCAGTGCTGTCTTGGCATTCCTGTCAATGTGGCTGGATAGGGGAGCAGGGGTTGGAATGCTGCTAAAACACCCAGATTCTGGTGGTGTGGAAGGAAAAATCCAAAAGCCACAAAGAAAATCTTGATCCTGCATTTCCTGCTTAAAGGGTAGATCACTCCTGTTAGCTGATAGGCAGTTCTGTAGGTACAGGACAGTGTCACATTTAGCTAGTAGCCATACCAAGAAGTGGGTAATAATTGAATCAAAAGCAAATCCATGTGCATATTCTGTAGCACTAAAACTGGGCAGGCAGAGGTGAGCATACTCCTTCGGCCATTCTGCATCACCTTTGCTGCAGTTCTCTTTTTCCTCTCCATCTCCATTCTTCCAGATAAGTTAAAGACTTGCAGCTTAAGCAAGCAAGTGACCAGAAGCAGGTATGTTGTCCCAGCACCCTCCCTGTGGGACGTTAGGACAGCACTCATTGTATCTTATCAGCAGAGAAGGGATAGAAACATTTCCCATGGCTTCTCCTTTTAAAGCTGTTGTTTTCACTCTGCTTTTGCATATCCTTTCCGAAATTAAGCTTTACCTGTACACGTGTTTGTGAAAACCCAAACAGATGAACACTTGTTTGTTCTTCAAAGTGAACCTCACAATGTGCACTCAGTGATGCCATGATGGATGGCAACAGAAGTTGTCCGAAGCAAGGCAAGGATGCAGTTTGCTGTGACTTATGGTGGGTGACAGAGTACATGTGCTGGGGCTAGAATATGGAAGATGTGCAAAAACCGAAGGATACAGTGTGACAAGGAAAAGAGGTTACAAAGAGGAGGCTTTTCCTTGCTTACCCATGTGAATAACTAGAGAACCCTCTGACCTGCAGCAAGAGTGTAATCGACAGATACGTTGTCACTGTGACAATTTTGAGAGGAGGAAAGGCTGTAAATTTCGGTTTGTTTTAGTACTGACAGTAGGGAGCAGTACTAAGCTGGCTGCCAGCTGGAATCACATGGGCTGGAATGGATTCGTGCTTAAAAGCACAAGAATTTTTTAAAAGAAAATATTTTGTGCCTGGTATTCGAATTCATTTTGTGTTATGCTGGGATTTCGTGGAGTCTAGATTTGTAATTTCACATTTTTTTACAGCCAAATTTTTGTCTCCCAGCAGCTTAAATCTACTTTTCACTGAAGTAGGGCAAAGCCAGTGTGAAGTTTGTGCAACTTTAGTTCAGACTTTGCAGAAAATGGCTGTCAGATGAGTGTGAACTCTCAAGCCCCCAATAAAGATGCTGTTATTAAGTATAAATACAGAGTAGCTTTTAATAGCTATAATTAACGCGTGTGGTTGTTTTAAATTAATAAAAACTGGTTTTGTGTTTCCATTTCGAAGGCGAGGGATTTACTTGATTCACTTGAAGAACGTAAGAAACATGAGTGGCTGTGGGGGGTCAGCACAGGGCAGGTGCTCTGGAGGAGGAGACAGTGAGGCAGGGCAAGTCGGGGGGGGGATGTCACTCCATGACCTCTCCCAGCCCTAGAGAATTTGTGATGTGGAGACTTCCAGGCCAGGGGATTGAGTCTTTAGAAGCTTTTTTTGGACTGTAGAGTTTCGATATTTAAATATTTCTTCTAAAGGCTAGATTCAAATCCCTTTTTTTCCCATCCCATTCTCATGAAGACTGTGTATGCAGGCAGTAGGCAGGGTATGTCAGTTGCTGATATAAATAATGTCCCCAGGTGTACTTCGTTGCCGTAGCACGGGAGTGAGGAGCTGGGGTGGCTGCAGCAGCAGCAGCAGCAAAGCTGCAGGGCCATGTGAGCTGTGCTGTGATGCTCTTAGCAGCCCCGGGACAGATCTGGGACCCTGGACCTTTTCCTGGCGACACCTAGAATGTAGTTTGTTCTGGAGGCAGGCGGGTCCGGGCAGTGGGACTTGTCCTCTTGTCATCCGCAGGGCAGCTGCTGGTGGGGGTGGGATGGTTCGCCCCAATCTGGTGGCAAGCCAAGGGCGCAGAGCAGGTCTTGGAGGCGGCGTCCAGTGGGGTACGGGCGCGACTCGAGGAGCTGCGCCCCGTGTGTGTCCCTGCTCCCGGCGCAGGGCTGCGCAGGCGCTGGGGCTGCCTGTCCTCTGCAGGGCTCTGGCTCACACCCAGCTGAATGTGCTCCAAAAAGGAGGTGCTCCTCGCCCGGGCCCGCGGGCTCGACGCGGTAGGCATGCCGAGAGCACACCGCGCACGCTGACAAGATCGGGTTTCGCACAAAGTGCAGCGGCAGCCAAAACCTTCTCTTAGAGCACTGCCGGAGGAGGAGCTGATGCGGCTTCTCCTTCTGCACCACCCTGCAACAGCCCGAAGAGCTCATGGGAGCCCTGCTCCTCCTGACAGCACTCTGGCTTGGGTTTGGGCTGGCCATGGCTGGGCAAGTGCCTTAGCTGCTGTTCTGCCCAGGTGATAGTGGCCCCTTGGACACTCACCCACTGACTTCTCTGTGTGGTACAGAAATCTGCAGGAGGGTGGAGATGGGATCTGCCCCAGACACCTTGTAGCTCGCAGGTGAGGGTGGTTTCCAGGGTGGTAAAAGGTGTGAAACCCCTGAAGGGGAGAGAAGACTGGAACTGACATCTCTCACTTCCTTAACCCACAAACCTGTAGCCCACAATCTCATTTTTTCAGCCTGCAGGTGAAGGCCTCTCCATAGTACCCTACCTTGAGTCCTAATTGCTTTCTGTGTTGCTGTAAGATAACAAATGTTAGTGTGTGTGTCCACAAAGGAAGGAGCAGTGTCCTTTGCAGCCGCAGCACCTGCCAAGTTGTATTCACATCCATCAGCAGAGCTGCTCTGCATGTTTAATCCTGGGCATCTCAGCTGCACATGGCAACAGCAGAGGGAAGGCAGGAGCAGCCCATTTCACTGTGCTCAGGTTTGTGGTGGAACTCTCAGTACTTAGTACAAGGGCAGCATCATCTTGATAGAGGAAGCATCAATCTGCTGTATGTTGTGAGGTGGCAGATGCACATGCCCGCTTGGCTGGGCATGCATACCCACAGTGGAGAAGGAAGAGCAGCATGGTGGAAAGCTCTTCCCTTCATGAGGGCTGTCAGGAGGTGCTTAGGCAGACTGGCCTTGAGCAAGCTAGGGTTGACTCTTCACTTGCATCAACACTTGCACTAAAACTTCTCCCACATGTGGGGTGATGGGATGGTGCTGCTGATGCTTCAATCCCAGGGGGAACAACTGGTGTGCACGTGCGAGCCTGCCAGGCTGATGCCTGCACGATACTGAGCACGAAGGCATTCCGGAAGCTTCCTTGGGACAGGTTGAGTGTCAACCAGCTTCTGTCAGCATTTCCCAAGCTGTTTTACCCCCTGTCCCACTTCCAGGTGAACTTGACTCTTACGCCCCCACTTTTCTCAGCCTGGGCATAGTGCCGTGCTGACATGGCTGTTCCAGCTCCAGGAGCTAATCCAAAGCCCCCAAGCACTCCTGCATCCTGTCAAGAGGGAGTACCCACAGTTTGAAAGTATTGGCATCTATGCAAAATACTGGTGCTGTGGCCTGCAGAGCTCCTGGAAGTTATTACTCTTGTTGATGCACACCAGCAGCAGCAGCAGCCTGTTAGGAGAGGTCCTAGTAAGGACCTGGCTACTGACTGTCTGTGAACTGCCAATGTTTGAGCACTGGGTTCCTTTGGACCCAGCACACACAAAATTTTAGCTGATCTCTTTTTTTCAAGTCCCCATGTGTATTCCATATACAGAGGCAACTAATATCTGCATATAGCACACCTTAGAGAGGGAACTGCTCTTTGCAGGGACTTAAAGTGAGGGATCAAGCAGTGTGCACTCACTGCATCTCAGAATCATTGTGGAGACAAAGATCTAAACCATTTTACTACTCTTCCCTGAGGCTCTGCTCCTTTTCTCCCAAGAGGCAGAGGTGAAGCCTGTAGCTCCTTGTTATTAACTTCAGATGCTGCCAAGCTCCCCAGAAGCTTTAAAATAGTGACTTGGCTGATGTGCTGGGCTGTAGGACTGGAGTGGCTGTAGGCACAAGAGTAGGGCTGCCCTTCAGGGAGCCTCAAACTTCTGGGCAGATGAATGTACTCAGCTCCAAGAGTGCAGAGAAGCTATTTTTGTGATTGAGCAGCAAACATTTCTTGGGTTCTATGGACTTGTTTGACTGCTGTGGTAACAAGGCAGATCGTCTGTCCAAACAGCAACAGGCATAGAGTGTCCTCTTAACTGCTGTGTGGGCAAAGGTCAGTTCAGCAACACAGCTGAGGGTGTGATCAGGACCAGAGGAGGAGAAGAGCTTTGGGAAGCAGCTGAACTTCAGTCTGGTGTGCAATGAAACCTCCCAGGAGAAGAAGCCTGTGGCATTTCTCTACAGTTGCTGAGAAGGTACCTGTGAATTTCTTGGTGATTCCTTTAGTCTCTGGTGGTCTGTAAATAAGCATAAAATGCATGTTAGTTTTGGCTCAGGTTTCTATTCTCAGATGAATGAATTTGAATGAACTTGTCTTATCTGTGGAATCTCTCTTGGAACTGATGTTTGCAGAGAAGATAAATGTGCTGCTGCCTGCCTGCTTGTCCTGACTTAATCTGTGATGTGCTGAGCAGTATCCTGGGGGAATTAGGAGAGCTGGAAGAGAGCTTGGGATGTCAGGCTGCCAGGACCTGGTGCTGTGACCTCTATCAGTTTCTCCATCAGTGATAAGGCTGTGGGTTGCATGTTAGCAGCAGAGCGTCATGGTTGCAATGCTTTCCAACACGTTTCTTTGTAGGGAGGCATTATACATTGGTGTCCTCTTATCACATCCTCCTCATGAAGGTATGTACTGGAGAGAAACTATGCACCATTCATGTGTAGGGCTTGCCAGCATACCTGTCTAGGACAGCACACAGAACTGGGGGAGTCTGGCCTTAGATGGGAATGGTTCTCAGGCTGATTTTAGCAGATGTTAAGATAGCTTCAGGTTGACTGGGCTCTATTGCCAATTCCCTGCATGGATTTCTACTTCCAAGAGCTTCTGAAAATCCTAGGTGAGAACATGCTCTGCACTGCAGTGTCAGTGAGTTGCATTTGTAAAATGGGAACCACAAAGGCACTATTGAAACTGTGGGAACAGGGGTCCTTGTTGTATGGACTCAAACTTACTTAGTATCAATGTCCTTAGAAGGCTGCGGCGTGGTCTCAGAATTTCATTGTAAATGAAGTGCTTTACCAGAGAACTGCTTAAGCATCTTTTAGACTAAGGATTCATTCAAGGTGGAAATAAAATGAACTGAAAATGACTGAGGGGTGAGCAATGAGCAGTCCCCATAGGCCAAATCTCAGTAGGAGAAAACACTTAAAGTTTCTTTAGTGCTGGCAGGTTCAAAAGTCAGGGCTGGTTTCAATTAGCCTGGGAGAGTCTCAGTGATAAACAATTCCTGTGGTCTTGAAGCAAAGGGGCTAGCTGCATGCAGCCGTTCTAACTACTTGAGCTGGCCCTATTCCCTCTGCTCTGGGAGTAACTGTCTCTTTGAATGAAGTATTTGTCATCGTTTGTATATGAATTCTTCTGAGTTTTTGAGAGCAAGGAAAATACAAAGTTTTCTGGTTAAGGCATTTTTGGTCTGAAAATCCCCCAGGGTATCAGCTTAAAATATGCATGACGTTCGTGCGATTTATTTTCTTTAAGGGGCTGGAAAATGTGAGTGTGTGCAGATGTGTTTGTGTGCACATGTGTGTAGGGCTGTGTGATCCCCCAAGTTCTGGCTGAAGGATAAGCCTGTGGGGATGGCTGCTCTGCAGTTGGGCAGTGCAGACCTGCAGGTGAGGAGGCTGCTGCTGCCTGTTCCTGTCCTGCAGACGGACTGGCCTATTTGTCATGCCCTGCTCTGGAAACCTTCTGCCCATATTCTTTCAAGAGAGGAGACAGGAATTTCAGGTCCTTCCAGCTGTGTGTGTGGCAGAGGAGCCTATTCAAGGCTCCTGGAGCATCTCCACTTTTTGTGGTTGCGCGCACTGACAAAGCCCATTGTTACAGCTCTGCTGGCATCCTCACTAAAGCATTGCAGTGCTGGGATGCAGAGTTTCACTGGCACTCACAGCTCATAAACTGTTGAGAAAATACTGTTATGTCTTGGACATGTTATATAGAGGTAAAGCGAGAAGCTGGGATTAGAAATACTATACCTGTTGTGCAAAAAGGTCATATCCTCAGTGTGCAGTTCTACCTAGGCAGGTGGTAAGGTGATAGTTCATGTGATTGTTGCCTTAAGCCTTAACTTGGAGCTTGTGCCAGTCATTTCTTTCCAGGCCTGCCAAGCCTATGGTGACTGGAAGTGTCTTTGCACTTGCAATTCATTTTCAGGTCATCAGAACAGCCCTCTTAAAAAAAAACAAAGCTAAAATCAATTAGCATTGTTTCTGCATTAAAAAGTTCCTGATCCCCAACTCACATAAAACATGGGGATGAATATATATATATATATATATAAAATTTTTTTAAAATTATTATTATTTTTTTCCAGAATCACCGTTACAAAATTTTAGATTTAAGGGCACAAAATAGTAAAATCCAGCAAAGAACACCAATAATAGCCCATAGTCTCTCGTTGGATTTACTTTCTAGCTGTTTTGCTTGTAGACTTGAAAAGTCTGAAGTCACACAAAATATTTCTACGTGATCCTGGATACCTCCATTCAGACTTACTTACTGTTGAAGATTTATGGTAACATGCTTAGGGATAAGGTTGGAGGATTATGTGTAATAATTATAGACCACTATATGCTCTTACTCCACAAAACTTTTATTTCTAGCCAGAAAGCTAAGAAGCATAAGCTTGCCTTTTCCACTTGAAAAGGAGATGCCTGCATTTTCCCACAGCATGGCCAGGACAGCCGAATCTGTTCAAACGAATCTTGGTGAAAGAAAGAAATTTTTGACAAATACGATTTCTGTGCAACAAAACAAACTGCACAGGATAGTTCAATAAGCCCCCTTAAATCATGCACAGTACAAATCCTTTAGAGCAGGAGGATCTATTTTTATCATGAGAGTTTCCATAGCAAAAAAAAAGCTGATTTAACTCCTTAGGGTGAAGTTCACGCCAGTGCAATGTCTCTGTGAAAGATCAAACTCTGTTTCACACATGGATGAGGGACCTGCAGACATTTTGTATTTGGAGTGGAGAGCAGATGTCCATACACAAACATCAAAACATGCATTGAGGAGCTTCTTCGTGATGCAGTTCCTCCACCAGCAGTGATGAGATTTCAGAAGACTGTGCTGAGCAGACCCTGTGGTAGTTCAGCTACAAGGAAAAAAAATCTTCTCACTGTGCTTTCTGGAACTGAAGGCCTTGCATGAGACAGCTTAGAAGCTTTATCCGGGGGGAGAGAGGGAAATTATATAGATCCCACAGTTCAGCATAGTCTTTGAATGATGTGAGGATGCAGTTGTGACAGAAGGATTAATTTAACAGCATAGAAAACTTCTTTCTCACCTTCTCTGAGGTCTTCTGCGGCTTCCACTGCCCAGCCCATGGTGAGCAGCAAGTATCTGGTGCTGTTCCTGGGCGACATGGCACAGACTTCTCAGGTGTGCTGCAGTCTGGGATCCTGGAGCAGGTTGGGCTAGCTTGACTTTCCCTAAAATGGTCTTTTCCAGTGGAAGAGAACATGTCCAGGGCTGTGGGACCCAGCTCTGCTCCCGGTCAGACATGTCCAACTGCTGTGCCTTCTGCTTTACAGAAATGTGCGCTTCAAGAAGGGCTGTGCTGAGGCTGTGCTCTGTCTCCATGGCAATGAAGGTGACAGCACAGGTGCAACATCGTGCTCTCAGCAAGATGGGTTGGGAGAAAACAACCTCGTCAGGGTTAACTGGAAAGAGTTCTTGCAGCAAACAGCTGTAAAAAAATGTTTTAGTGTAGGACTCCTGTGCCATCCCCAATAAATGATGGATGTGTTGACCTGGGACTTGTGATACCTGAGTCTTGTTGCCAAATCCATCACAGACTTGGGCTGCGCACAAGGGAGTGGCAGGATGATTTCACTGGCAGGTGTGATTTACAGGGTGCAAACTGAAGCAATTAGGTTCACAGGGATGTAAATCAGTCAGGATTTGGCCTTCTCTGATCCATCACTGCCTCTCCTCAGTGGTACTGCTGGTACTGAGGGAATTTGCGCCGGAGGCTGGGTCCAGGTCCCGGTGCCCTGCGGCCAGGCTGGGATGAACAGCTGGAGGCCCTGCAGCAGGGCTGGCCAGGGCAGTGTGGCCAAGCAGCCCTTGTGGGGATGGGGCTGGAGCCACTGGAGAGGATATGTCAGTGTTTGAAGGATTCTGCAGCAAATTCCTTCCCAGCAGAGCTGAGGGGGAAACTGCAGTGCTTACTCCAGTGCTTGTTCCAGGACTGAATTTTGCACACTGCAATTTTTCCAACAAGCTGTAGCAGCCAGAAAGATTCTTTGAATCGCAACACAATTCCTTTTAAATTTTTTTCATAAGTTTCTTGGTGAAGGCTTCTTACAGCATTAAAATGGGCATGAAAAAAGTGGGCAGTGGCACTGCCACAGTATCTGAAGTATGGGAAGATGACTGCTAAAAGACTCAGACTCAAAGTCTGGTTCCAGGTGTTGCATTCTCTCCTTCACAAGCTGAATACACATCCTGCCAGTTCACACAAGAAATGGGAACTCGTATTTACACCCTGTTGCTTGAACTCAAAAACCTGAAAAATCACAAAAATATGCTGGGGAGCTTTGTAAACAAACCCAGATCAAAGTTTGTTATGGGATAAATACTATAGAAACGGAGAGATGATACCTCCAGACATCTCTCACTGAAGCAGGGTTTGGTCCTAAAC
>VWZI01023205.1:1343618-1353749 GCA_013396835.1 Psilopogon haemacephalus | reverse complement strand
TCTTTAGTCTGATGAAATTCTGTTTGAAAACCCTGAGAATATAAACTGTTGTGGGAAAAAGGGGAAAAAAAATTAAAAAATAGAAGGACTTGAGTTCCATGACCTGCAATCCAGCAGGGCTCCTACTGAATTTCAGCGCAGGCTTTTAAAAAGCACTGAATTAATTCCGACTTCCAAAAAATGTGTCTTGTCACACCTAGGTAAAGAATTCAAAGCAGTGTGCAGGCTCTGCTGTTCCAATGGCTCGGGGTGTCAGTGTTGAGTTGTTGAGAGTGTATAAATCATATTGTATGTGTGATTCTCGGGCTAGTACCTGGGGATTTGCTTGATATGATTATACACACTGCTCTGCTCACTTAGTTCATTTCACGTCTGCCTCAGGAGCGACCTCAGGAGGCGTTTACATTGATTATTTCTCTCACAACAGCCAACACAGTTCAAATAAAGCAGACTATGCATAATTAAAGGCATCATTGCTTTCTCACTCAAAATAGTAATGGGGCAGTGGATCTAATTTCCTACTTAACGCAGAAAGGCTGTGCTTATTAACTATTCCTATGATTATTGTTTACTAAACTCATTTCAATAATGGCCTCTTTGGTTTGTTTGTTCTGTGGTGTTTGTTTGGTTGGTTGTTTTTGGTTTTGGGTTTTTTTTTTTTTCTTCTTGAAGACCCGTGCTGTTCTGTATACACTGTAAGAGGCATGACAGGGCACACAGCTGATCTAGAGGGTGATGCACAGCATCTCTGTGCTGCTTTGAACTGATTGGAGGATTTGAATGAGAAATTAGACTATAGGCTGAGAGAGCAAAGCACTGATGATGCTACCTCACTCATAGCTTTACTGAGAAAGAAAAAAAAATTGTTTTAAGTGTTGTAACCCAAATATAGATAAGTCAGACTGCTTCAGACCTTTTTGGGCCGTGGCTGCTCTTGCATGGCTCTTTCTCCCTGCCTTTTGTAGCTGAATCTGAATAATCCCACTAACTTCTTTCCTGCTGCTAACCTCCTCGGCCAATTTACCTGCACCTATCTGCTGGATAAAACAGATGCTGAGATAAGATTGGGGAAGGGGGGAAGGTGGTAGGGGTGGTTGGATACCCTCTTAGGCATTTTGATCTCTGGGAGGGCTCTGGTACTTCTGTATTACCTTTTAACTGTATATATCTGTTGTACATTGTAAATATCTGCTTGTATATTGTGCAAAGCTGTAAATATAAAGCTTCATTCCTTAACTTCCAGCTGGCTGAGTCCTAGCCTGGGTTATTTCAAAGTGTGCAGGGGGCAGATAACTGCTAAACCACCACAATCTCAAAAGATTGGACATCAGCAGGAGTTGTGGAGGTTCTTAGGTGACCGCTTACGCTGGTTCTGTGCAGCGAGATATGCACCAGGAGAAACTGGCATATGGAAGAGTCAAAAAGAGGTGAAAGAGAAAGCCACTGTGTTAGAAACCCCCTCACCAAGATACCCTTTTACACCTCACCTTTAGGAAATCTTGCTCTGGCACAGCTCAGCTTTGTGCTTGGTGTGTGCCATGCTGTTATTTCTCCTCGGGAGCTCTGGCTGTTGGCGTGGAGTGGTGAGGAGCCCATAGAGCTGCCCCTCGTTGCATTGAGCACCCTGGGCGTGCTGCATTGTGGCCACTGCAGTGTCAGCATGCCCCAACACAATTACATTTGAGTTTGCTCATGTGGTGGACAGCTGTGGTTTTCTGACAATGCGGTGGTTAGTGTAGAAGACGCCCACTTTCAAAGCCAGCCTTGTATCTGTTTTTCCTGTGGGAGAAGTTTTTAGCACTGCCCCTAGACTCTGGCCTGCATGCTTCAGAGGACTGTTGTGTTCTTATTTCATTAGCATAATAAAATCCGCACCTCCCAGTTCATTCCCCTGAGAACTGAAGCAATAGAAAAAGCAGGGGGAAGGAANAAAAAAAAAAAAAAAAAGAAAAGAAAAAGGGGCAGCTCATAGACTGACAACACTTGTGCCACTGAAAGAGAAAGTTGGCTGATGAGGAATGGTTGAAGGATTGTGCTGATGGCATGGAGAAGCAGCTGATCCAGACTGATGTCAGGCAGAAGCGTGTCGGCTGCAAGCCTTGATCCAGACACTGTGCCCTCGCAGCAGGAAATGATTACACCATGCAGGGTTCCTGCTCAGGCAAGACTTGCACATGGTGTCAGGCCCTAAATTATCAGCTCTCCAGAAATAAATTTAGAAAGGTAAGATGTTTTGTAAACTGCTCTTTTCATTATCTGCAGGAACTGCTAAGCCAAGGGATCCTTTGCAAGATAAAAATCCTGGGAGGTTTTTGGGGCTAAATTCTGTGTGAATTAGTCAGAGGTGGCAAGCAATGAGCTGAGCTTAGGGAGAAGGTGTTCATTCAGACATCATCTTGTCTTCAGCTTTTGCTTATCCTTTCCAGTGCTGCATTTTGCAGTGCTCACTCTGGTGGTGACACAAAACCCAGAGTAGGTTTGCAGTGAGTCGTACATGCTCTCACATGTTCAGATTTTGTGGGAAAGATAGACATCCACTCAGACATCTTTCTTCTGATGAGCCTATTCCCATAATCCTTGAGAAAAATGTGTCAACCCTCATTACTCACAGTGAATGAGCACCAGCAGCTTTTCTGGTTCCTTCATACAGCTCTACCAAAATGTCCCATAAAGCAAGGGCACTGCTGGATGCTCATTCCCCTGCTGTCTAGTGGCCAGTCCTACCATCCTTGACCACAAAAATCCATGGCAGAGCTGGTGACCTACATCTCACAGTGCTGTTAGCAGGCCAGGGTAGTACATCAGCCAGTCCAGCCTGCTGCCTTCTCCTGCCTTTCCTCCAGAGAATGGAACACCAGATATCCAGCTGCCTCTGAAATGTTTTCCTGGGACACTTGTAAAAGCAATCCCAGGAGGGCCCCTCAGGCTGACCTTCACCAGCATGGTGAAGCACACTTGCATGGTGGGGCACGTGGGCAGGCTATGCCTTGTCTGTATGTGGGGCTGGGTGACCCATGAGGGCCAGGCTGGTGACCCTGCCACAGGTACCCTGGTGCCCAGGCACATGTCAGCAGCCTCTGCCTGCAAGCCTTTGGGGTTATTTTGCCCTGAGGTGAGCCCTTGACTTGCTTGCTGGGCTCTGGCACTGCTCCTGGGTGGTTTGCCTGCTGGCATCAGGAGATGTTCAGTCCCAACTCTCTGCGAGTTCAGAGCAGGTATTGGGGCTGAGGTTCTCTGAATAAAAATGAAAAGGAACATGTTGTACAAATGGACCCCCAGATAAAAAGCCCTGTGCCAGGTAGCCTCACGTTTTTTTCTTGCTTTAAGCAAGCTGAGTTAAAACAAAAGCTGGTGATGGTAAGAAATAGCTGAAGGCACTTCTGTGAAACAAGTCACAAACTGGGTTCACTCCCTGTGCTGTTAAATACCTGACAAACTTCTGGTTAACTTTAGCAAAGACCAACGACAAGGAGGTTATGGCCATTGTAAATTGTATCTAACAGTTTAATAGTTGTAATACCTGGTATGTTCTTTCTAATCATACGTGTCTGGAGTGTTGCAGAACAGAGAAAGCATCTGGATCTATGGCAGCTGAAGTCGAAAGTTGTTTTTTCTGTTTACAATATGACTCTGCTCACAAAAATCTTCTGCAAGTGCATAGCAACTGCATCTCGTGAGTGCACAAACCTTGTATTTAGTGTGTGAAAAGGGTATATTTTGGGGCATCAAAGTTTCATTCCAAAGTATCATTCTTTTGTGGGTTTTTTTTGTTTTTGTTTAAGGCTGGAAAGCAAAACACAAACAGGGTAAGCAAACCTGTGTTGTTTCCGCTGCAGAAGCCTGTCAGCTGGGAAGATGGCTGTGTTGTGTTGAACACAGGAGATGAGGGCTGTGTCACATCCAGGCTTGCTGAATCTGAGCTGCAGCAGCCTGAAGTGTTTCCACTCCACAAACACTCTACAGAGAGGGCTCCAGTGCCTTAAACTTTCCCAAACTGCGAGTATCTGCCTATTTAGACTATCTTTATTGGGCAGTTTGTGTGTGACTATACCAGTGTGTGTAGCTTAGTGGAAGGAGTTGCAGGTACAGCCATATCATTCTTCAATTATTTTACCCCAACAGCATCTTCTATGGGCAGGAAACATTATAGAATCATAGAATCAGTCAGGGTTGGAAAGGACCACAAGGATCATCTAGTTCCAACCCGCCTGCCATGGGCAGGGACACCCTACCCTAGATTAGACTGGCCAGACCCTCATCCAGCCTAGCCTTAAACACCTCCAGGGAAGCAGCCCCAACCAGCCCTCTGGGCAACCCATTCCAGGCTCTCACCACTCTCACAGTGAAGAATTTCCTCCTCACGTCCAGTCAGAATCTCCCCACCTCCAGCTTTGCTCCATTCCCCCTAGTCCTGTCACTACCTGATAGCCTAAAAAGTCCCTCCCCAGCTTTTCTCTAGGCTCCCTTCAGACACTGGAAGGCCACAAGAAGGTCACCTGGGAGCCTCCTCTTCTCCACACAGAACAGCCCCAACTCCCTCAGTGTGTCCTCATAGGAGAAGTGCTCCAGCCCTCTGGTCATTAACTGATAGATAGCTGAGAGGTAATAAATGGGACTTTGCAGAGCTGTGTCTCTGTGTGAAAGCAGTTTTGGAATAGGTGGAAAGGATTCTGCTTGTCTTGTTCTGATGAAATGCAAAGCCACAGGGTTTAATGGGAGGGATGGTGCTTTTCAACACAGCCAGAGCAAGCTGGAGTGGACCTGCAGGACGTGTCAGACAAGGCACTAAGACAGATCAAAAAGAAACAGCTGAAAATGAGCTATCAATGAAGTAAACTAAAAATTATTTAATAACTGAAGTATACTCTGCCTTAGATGTGGTTGTAGGTCAGTAATGCAGAGTCCAGCCTCAGCATGCAGCTTTACTGCACTCAGGAGGTCAGCTGGTGTCCTGTGGCAAGAGGTTTCATCCAGAGGCTCCTGGTGCCCCTACCTGCCCCTTGCCTCAGAGCAGCCCCTGGGGCACAGCTGTCACTGGACTTTCAACTTTCCTCTCTGGGATGGAGGAAGGAGGACTTGATACAGACCTTCCTCTTGTGAACCCCTTGGCTTGTCATGAATCCTTCCCTATACCCTTTTGCTAAGAGCAAAAACACTAAACTGGAAACAAAGTACAGTATGTTTGTGCTGGAGGTGCTTTGTTTCCCTCCCTCCCTCCTTCATGTGCAGGGTTTCAAAAGTATGCTGTTTCCAAAACTAAGATCTCTGTTAGGATCAGTGGGACCGAACCTGTTCTCTTTCGCTGTTGCTCACGTAAAAAGCTGGTTTTGTGCTGGGCTCCAGGCAGGGTCTTAAGCTGGTTTTGTGCTGGGTTCTGGGCAGGATCTGAAGCTGGTTTTGTGCTGGGCTCCAGGCAGGGTCTTAAGCTGGTTTTGTGCTGGGTTCTGGGCAGGATCTGAAGCTGGTTTTGTGCTGGGCTCCAGGCAGGGTCTTAAGCTGGTTTTGTGCTGGGTTCTGGGCAGGATCTGAAGCTGGTTTTGTGCTGGGCTCCAGGCAGGGTCTTAAGCTGGTTTTGTGCTGGGCTCTGGGCAGGATCTGAAGCTGGTTTTGTGCTGGGCTCCAGGCAGGGTCTTAAGCTGGTTTTGTGCTGGGCTCTGGGCAGGATCTGAAGCTGGTTTTGTGCTGGGCTCTGGGCAGGGTCTTAAGCTGGTTTTGTGCTGGGCTCTGGGCAGGATCTGAAGCTGGTTTTGTGCTGGGCTCCAAGCAGGGTTTCCAGAACTAGAAGAATATCAAGTGCAGGGTATCACAGGATGTTGGGCTTTGGATGGGACCTCTGTAGATCTTTGAGTCCAACTTCAATAGTGTGCTCCATTATCACAGAAGTTATGGGCACTGTGTAGGTGGCAGGAGGTGCAATTCCCAGGCAGACATCAGTGCTCCATGTAGGTAGGGCTGGTACAGTCCTATCAAGAAAATGTCAGAGCTGAGATGCCATCTTCATCCCTGTGAAACTCTGTTAGAGGCTTCCAGTAGGTGTTCTGTAAATGACATATTTGGGGAGAGGACATGGCTGTGGATGTTTTGATGAAAACTGGAAACATTGGAGAATTTGTCAAAGCAAGTTGCCTCTTGTAGCTCAGCTCTAGCCCAGCCAGCTGCCAGTGTTCATTCTTGCCAGATTTTCCCCTATTGCTTCAACAGGGAACAGGCTTGAAGTATTTTTATTCACAAACAAACATTTCAGAACTGTAGAGAGTTGGGGAGAAAAGCCCCTGTGTCATCTCTCCATCTGTGGGCAGATAGGAATGAGTCAGTGGGCCTCAGATCCAGACTGGAATATCTTTTTCCTTCCATAATTGTATGTGAGCCATTTGACAATTAGGCTCCAGTAAAGGGTCCGGGTAGGTGTTTACCTGAATGTTGACACCTGCAATTAATGCAAGCTAAAAATACTGTGTTTGGAAGGTAAAGTGGTCTATGACTGTCACCTTTCTGCCCTTTTATAGGGATGGGGCTTTTTTTTTTTTGCCAGTGGACATCCTGCCAATGTGACTCAAGTGATGCTTTAGGTCAGTGGGATTGTCCACAGCTATTTCAGGCTGCTGTTCTGCATCCCCTTGCCAGGAAAGGTTGAGGAACCTTTTTGAAGTGGTTTATGGCACTACTGCATGTTTGCTTTGCTGTGGGCTGCTGTTTTCTAGCTGGTAGGCTAATTGTGGCACTTCCCTATTTTGCTATGGATTATTTCTTCCACCACAGTGGGAAGTGGTGCCTTGTTTCACTGACCATCAGACATGGCTTGGGATCTCCTCGCAGTGTTCACAGAGCTCAGGTGCAGAGATACCTCAGCTGACTTTTAAAAAGAACCTTAACTGGACAAGCTTGAGATGTGTTCTGTCACTTCATCCTTGTGCTGCCTTTCACTCTACAGAACTGACCACAGAGTATGTCATTTGTCTAAAATTTTAGGACAAATAGTATCAGCAGTATCTAACCTCAGGGAACTGCTCAGATGGAGTAAGATGTAGTTATTGAGTCTGTGATCTGCTCAGTCCTGAAATTATTCCTGGGATCAAACAAGTGGAATTGACTCATAATAATAAGGGTCCCAGTAGGCCTAAATAGAAATTGGTTTTCTCAGATTCTTGATTTGTGTTGGTGTTAAATACAATCACTGACACATCATTTGTGTCTGCAGATGTTGACACAGTGCTTGTGAAGACCTGAAACGTGGGTAGTCTGCTGCTCTGTTTGCAGCCATGCTGCTTTGTGCTGTCCTAGTTCTCCGGCTCACAAAAGGAAAAATAACTGAGATTTGTCTTGTCTTGGGCTGACAGTATAGCCAAGTGATTGCCAGTCCAATTTGGCAGTTTTTAATCATTTTATCTCTGTTCTCTTCTCTCTGGGGAGACAGTCAGTGTTTAGCAGTCTGCTCAGAAAGACCTTGGGGCTAGTTTCAGCGGCAGTGGCTCAGAGCTCCGATTATTAGCTCTGCTCTTAGGAGCACACTGCGATCTTTCCCAGGGGAGTGGTGTGAAAAATTAACACAGGCTTAGAGCAGCAGTGCAGCAGCAAGCTATGTAACTGTAATTACTCCATTGATATTCCTCACACAATAACACTGTCATCAGTCATTTACATAAACTTTTTCTCCATGAAGAGGGAATGGCTGCTTATAACCCTATTGGGTGCTTCCAGAGCATGCATTATACATTTTATTTGTTCTAATTTCAGGCTCAGGGCCTGTAGGAACAGAGAGAGGAAACATGCAGCCTTTTCGTCGCCGTTTTCTCCTATTGCAGCAAGTGCAAGCAGGCTAAAATGTATCTTGACAGGATATTGGGAACTGTTTCCTGGATTTGAAATGTTGACTGCAATATTAAGAAATATGCCAGAATATTTTTAATATGTTGAATGGTTCGGTACCCAAGTCTCAGTCGCTCACCCTTTCAGTCACAGCAACTCCTCTGTACATAATGGCTTTTCTTAGGCAGCTCTTTCTTCCACAAGCACATAGCTCTGTGTCCTCTGCCTCTCTCGGGCTCTCCTGCAGCTCCATTTTTCTCACCATGATCAGAGTGAATGCCTGTGAAAGCCACAGGCATGGTCTTGCTGGCAGCAGGTAATCCGTGAGAGTAACAAGAAATAAGTGTTTAATAACATTCAGAATTGGCACCATCCAGTCTTCTGCCAGGGACACTCATTCCCTTCGTGTCTCTTTTACAGGATAAAAGCCAGAGCTACATAAAGCAAACTGCCCTTCTCCAGGCCAGGGCTGTGCAGGGGTGAGCATCCCAGTGCCCAAGCCAGGAGTGCTTTCTGGCTGTGGTACAGAGCTGGGGCAGTGTGCAGCACACTCTGTAACCCTCTAAAATTAGGCAGACATCTGAACATCAGCTGCCTGGGGGCAGCTCGACCCTCTCCTGTCTTGGGGTGTGCAGGATCTCAGTCACTGCATCACCCCACCCAGCCGAGGCAGGGAAGGAGAGGGAGGTGATTTAGCACTCAGCTCCTTAAACGAGCACCTTGTTAGGGAGGAGATGTCCCTGTCCTCAGAGGAGGAGCGTTAAACTTTTCTAGATATTACACTTCCTCTAATTAAAGTCTTCAGAGCCAGATAATCCTGGGGCCAAGGCTAATAATGTATTCAGAAGAATAATAACCCTTGTCTGAGCTGCAGCATGTTTATTGATGGCGCTGGTACCTGCCGCTGCTGACCGTGTCCTGCCGCTCGCTCGGGGCTGAAGCAGACCTGCAGGGCACAGCATCCCCAATTGCTGTCACAGGGAAAAATCTGGAGCGCTGCAGCGGGACCACAGCAAGTGGGGAAAGAAAAAAAAAAAAAGGCGCATGATAGTCAAATTTCAGTTGCTGAATATTTAATGAAGCCTGCAGTGTTTATTTGGTTAGCCTGTCGATTTTTATCGTTCTGTCAATAGCTTCTCATATGTGGCACGGTGATGATCTTTAGCAGCCTGTCCCCTGGGACCCAGAGCGCTAAATGCAATTATGGATTTTATACCGCAATGTGTTTGATATTTCCACTGATCTAATTTGCAGTCTGGTAGTTTATTGTTTGGCATTTTAATGGCGTTCAAATGCTATGGAAAATTTGATTTCTCTTTATAATTCACCCTAACGTCATTAATGCTGGTAGCCGAATGGCATGGAGTTTTAGAGGGCTAAAGATATAGGAAAATATTTTTTCTTTTCCAATTAAAAAAAAAAAAAATGGACCAAAACAATTGGAATTTTAACTAAAAGATAGGGAAAACCGTGTTCTGGTTTTGTTTTTTTTGTTTTGTTTCAGTTTGGTTTTTTTTTTTTCCACACTTCCTCTTTGTCACTTTTCATTAAACATTGAGATTACTTTTGAGGAAATAGTAAAACAAATGCTGGACCTTGCCAAAGGAAATACAAATGCGATGTGTCTTCCGATGGAGGCTTCACCGTAGAGCTCAAAGATCCTCAGGAGTCTTTTGAGAGAGAAACAGAATGAGAACCATCTATTAAAAAGTCTTACCAGGCTGTTTTTCTCTTCTGTTCCAAACCACTTTAGCTTGATAATTAATCCTCAATATATTTTTTTTCCCCCTCTGATGGCAGAAGCCCTGAGCCAACCACTTCATCAGATGCATCTATTTCACTGAAAACCTCCAACAACTACCAAAGCAAAACTCCAGCCCCCAAACCAACAACAACAACCCCAAGCCTAAGCCCATTTGAACTGGGCAGTTGGTACAAAGAAGGGGGCACAGAGAACTGTGTGGGGCTAGGTGGCTTGGAGGAGTTAGTCATGGTGTTATTTTACACATCTACAACACTTTTATTGTGCAGTAACTCATGAGTTATGGGTCCTCTGCAATTGCAAAATAAATCCTTTAATTAACCACCTAGTCAGAAACAATTTAACCTCCTCAGTGTATCTCATAAACTACATTAGCCCCAGATTTATTTAGAATAGTGTTGTGCAAGTGTGATCTATTTACATTAAGAGGTATATGCCCTTTGTTATGCTGCCTATAGTGGGACGAGGAAACACAAATCTATTTTATATGGTTTCATCCATGGCTTTTAATGATTTTACTGAGTGTTTCCCAAATAGAAGCAAAGGCTTTTTTTTTTTTTTTT
>VWZI01023205.1:1324150-1343609 GCA_013396835.1 Psilopogon haemacephalus | reverse complement strand
TTTTTTTTTTTTCCCTGCTGAGTGTTACATGAGAGCAGGCAGGATGGTAACTATTTCACATATACTGGACTGGTAGCTTCAGGTTTCTGTGTTCGTTACTTCGTGTTAAGGACTGCTTCACACGGTGGTGTTAGAAAGAAACCTTACTCTCCTTGTAGGTCCAGGGAAGCCAAACTATGCGGTGGCATGTTGACAAGCAACCATTCTCTTTCTCTAATGCTAAAGAGTTTGTTTCTGTCTTTCAACAGAGGTGTGAACACAAGGCCAGTCAGTGTAATAAATCTTAGAGACTGCCAGAAGTAGAGCATGCTTTGTGGTTTGTGAGTTTAAGAACATTAAAGAGGTTCAAGAGAGTTCCTCTTTTAATGTAACCAAGTGGAAAAGCCGACAAAAATAAGAAGTCATAAAGGAGACAGAACGAGGTGCCAAAAGCACTAATGAATGGATACAGAACAATCAGCTTTGTGTTTCACAAAACACTTGAGCAGTGGTGGTGTTGGTCTGATGGACCAGCTTGCTCTGTGGGTGAGACTCATGCCACAAGCCCTGTGTCTCTCCACAGCCAGGTGGTATGGATGCTTCTGCTGCTCTCCCTGTATCCAGCAACTGCAGCAAACATCCATTACATTTGTAACTCAGCTCAGTTCTTTCCCCCAAATGAATTTTCATTAATTCAGAGAATATTTTTTTTTTTAATTAGATGGCAAAAGGCAAAAGCAGTATCAAACACATGGGGGACAAACTGTTAAATGCCAGGTTTCCTTCCATGAGGCAGAAGTTTTTCTCAAGGTTCCTCTTTTGTCCCCTACTAATAGTGCTGCTGGGTCACAGCAAGGTAGGGCTCTTGGCTTGCCAGTGCCTCAGAGGTGGTATGGAGGTCACCTAGAGTCAGGAAAATCTTTGGTCAGTCCTTTCTGAAAAACTCCTCTTCAGAAAGACAACAGGACTGGATCATGGACAATAATTATTCTTTGGCAATCTGCAACTTTTACTCAGCCAGGCTCAACTGGAAGCTCACTTTCTTCTACAAGGGCAGCCAGAGTGGACTGGGGTGGGAGCAGAGGAAGTGGTGCAATGGCCAATACCAGTCCTGCTGCTGTGAGAAAATACAGCATTTAGAATCATGGAATGGTTTAGGTTGGAAGGGACCTCAAAGATCATCCAGTTCCAACCTCCTGCCATAGGCAGGGACACCTCTCACTAGAACAGGTCACCCAAGGCCTCATCCAATCTGGCCTTGAACACCTCTAGGGAGGGGGCAGCCACAACCTCCCTGGGCAACCTGTCCTAGTGTCTCACCACCCTCACTGTAAAGAACTTCCTCCTAACATCCTGTTTAAATCTCCCCTTTACAATACACAGACAATGCAGTAGCAGAACTCGCTGGAAATAAGCCAGAGCATCACAACTATGTTATCTCCAGCAAATACAGTCAAAACCCTACCATGGTGTCCCAGCTCTGGTCTGTGAGGTTTGTAGAATCATAGAATCAGTCAGGGTTGGAAGGGACCACAAGGATCATCTAGTTCCAACCCCCCTGCCATGGGCAGGGACACCCTACCCCAGATCAGGCTGCCCACAGCCTCATCCAGCCTGGCCTTAAACACCTTCAGGGAAGTGGCCCCAACCACCCCTCTGGGCAACCTGTTCCAGGCTCTCACCACTCTCATGGTGAAAAACTTCCTCCTCATATCCAATCTGAATCTCCCCACCTCCAGCTTTGTTCCGTTCCCCCTAGTCCTGTCATTACCTGATAGCCTAAAAAGTCCCTCCCCAGCTTCTCTGTAGGTTGATGTCTCTGTTTGTAGGAGCTGAAAGTTAACAGGCTGTCACAAAAACTGTTGAGAAACCTAGTTAGCAGGGATTTAAAAAAAAAAAAACCAAGAAGAAGAAGAAAAAAGCCACCAAGTTGTGGAGTGCAGCAGGCTAACAACATAAGGCCTGGCCCTCCAAGTGATCTGTTAGCAGATGATGGATGAATGTGCACCTCACTCGGCAGCGCCACCAGCCTTGCTCCATTCTGGAATATCTGTCAAGATGTTAAGTGGACGACTGCAATCAGCAGTGAAATAAGACCTGTGTAATCTGATGTTCCACTTAGAAAAGAAAACAAAATTCTTCCCACCTAATACGAGGCTACAGCAGTCGACACACAAAGGCCTTTCAAGCAGGCTAGGTATCTGATACAATCTTTACACCTCATTATCATTTGTAATTTAGAGATATGGGCACAGCTGTATCTACAAACAGGGAGCCATGACATTTCCAGGGATTTTTCTCTGTGGCTGTTTGCAGGGAACAGCTCCTCGTTCAGACGTGCACTTTTATATTCCTTTAAGTGTGTTCTTTTATTCTAACTTTATCTTGCTGAGAAGTGTAGGCTTGCCTGTGAAAATGTCCCTTTGGGTAAGAATTGATGCAGATTAGGGGGGGAAAAAGAAAAAAAAGGGCAGCCTGCTACTTCTCGGCAAAGGAAGTTTGTTTTTTTGGTTAATTCCGTTTAGTCCAGCTGTTTTCTAGGTGACAAGAAGTTGAGAATTTGCTGCCTTCAGAGACAGAAAAGTTCTGCGTCTTAGGGAGAAAAACAATGTACGACTCTTAAGCAAAGTGCAGTTTTGAGTAAATACCTAGGACAGGGCAGCCCAGAAACAACACCGAGCTTTGTTGCTGTTTAATCTGAGCCTTCCTGATTGCTTTCACCCACATAGTTTGGATTACAGAGGATATTAGCAGATGCAATTGAATGCACAGCAGTTTGCTGTGGGAAGGCAATCAGCTGTGTAAGCACCTTGACTTCCTCAGCATTATAATAGAGGTTTGCAGAATGGATGTTGAGGCGGAGAAAGTGCACCTAGAGGATTAACTCAACGCTTCAGCAGAAAACACTGAAGTGGAAATGTTCATACAGCTCCTGACCAGAACATACCCTTGATGACTTGATGGTGCCAGGGCAGCTTTCATGCTTGGTTACTCCCATACAGACTTCATGGGATACTGTGGAGGAGGATTCCTCCACATGTGCAGGAGCATGTCCCTGGGTGCAGGGTGCTGCTGCATCCTCACTGCGTGGCCAGGATTGATGATGTCCCACCCAGAGCAACCAGGCTGCATCTCCTGTTTTGCGTCAGGGCTTCTTTGCAAAGCAGATCAGGGTGCAGAGAAAGATGCTTTATTTCCAGCTCTTATCCCAGAAAGTTGGGAGATGGTCAAGGCACAGCCCCATGGAGCCCAGTGGAGCTCACCATCCCACCGTGCAGGCACAGCCCCAGTGAGCAGTGCTCTCCTTTGTGCTGGATACCATGCCTGGAATTTTACACAGATCACCAACAATGTGACATGATTCCTCTGTCTAACACTGCCCTGGAGCATTGCTCTGGTTCTCTGGCATGCACAGTTTCATTCCTTAGATGAATTCTTTTCTTCAGAGTGTATGTCTGTTTTCTTCTGAAAATTAGTGTGACCATCCTGAGGTGCCCTTCGTGTACAGTCCCTCATATGTGGAAGTGCTGATAACCTGCTCTTTCCTTTGTGGCACTGGAAGGGACAAATAGAGATCTAAGTTCAACGGAAAATAGTGACTGAGAGAGGTATATTGCATTTGTTACATAAAAAGAGAGTTCTTAACTCCACAGTTTTTTAAGATGATCTGTTTATAGGTTTTTAAGGTGTTCTATGTATTATTAAAACTTCTGGCCAATTTCACTGAGAAAAAGAATAGGAAGGATGTGAAAAAGTGAGAAAGGATGGAGCTGGAGCAAGGAGAAGGGAGTACAGGTTAGATAGGCATAGGTGGTGATTAATGAAGATGTAGGCTCTTTCTCAGGCTCTGCAGCAGCAGCTTGCTGAAAGGCTGGAGAAGGAATTCAGCTAGGACTGCAGCCCTAGGAAGGAGGATAGATTGGGGGTACTAGAAGGTTTATAGTGAGTCACTGCTGTTCTGGTACGAGTCTTCCTGCCTGGTACAATGTTTCAAGTCTCAAATCCTTCAGCTTTCTGGGCTGAAAACAGTCAGTGTGCCATTTCAGGCAACATAGTACAATGTACCATGAAACTGCTTAATGCTGTAGAAAATTGCTAGTGCAACAAAACAGAGCTCCTTGAAAAATCAGCTAACACTTCATTATGCCTTCCTGGGTCTCTTTTGACCCCTGATCACAAGAGCATCAGTTCCTAGAGGCGCTGTGTGGATGTCTGCAGTGGCTGCCTCCCTGGGCTGTCTCTCATATTTGTGCTTTTGCAGCAGGCAGGAGTACTAAGAAGCTTCTTTACAGTCACTCAGCAAAATGCTGCATTGGGGATTGCAGCTCTCCAGCAAACCTCAGTCTAGCGTGGTCAGGGGAAACTCAGAGAAAAAAGGCTGAGGCCCAGGGGAGACCTTATTGCTCTGTACAACTACCTGAAAGGAGGTTGTAGCCAGGCAGGGGTTGGTCTCCAGCCAGGCACCCAGTGACAGAACAAGAATACACAGTCTCAAACTGCACCAGGGCAGGTTTGGCTGGACTTTAGGAAGAAGTTCTACATAGAAAGAGTGATTGGCATTGGAATGGGCTGCCTGGGGATGTGGTGGAGTCCCCATCTCTGGAGGTGTTCAAGAGAAGGCTGGATGAGGCACTTAGTGTCATGGGTTAGTTAATTAGAAGGGTTAGGTGACAGGCTGGACTCAATGATCCTGGATGTCTTTTCCAACCTGGTTAATTCTGTGATTCTGTGATTCTCTCATCTTCAACATTGTTTTTGTTCCTCTTTCCCACTCTCCTACAGGGACTGCTGTGTGGGGGTTGAGAGGAGGTCATCCACAGATGCTTTCATCAGCAAGTGCTCTATGCAGGTGATAGTTGGCCATTTAGTTAGTGCTAGGGGAGTCACTGGAGCTGCAGCAGTAAGAGAAGAATCTGCAGCTGGAGCAGTAGTAGATGATAGATGATGTAGTTTTGGATTGGCGAAACCACTGCCCTTTGGAGTGGGCACTGACCTGCAGTATTACACTAACAGGGAGCCAGGCTCCCTGTCATTAAGCAGTGGTTGCCTAGCAAAAGAAAAGCCAGCTCTTATCACTCTTGTTACTTATATTATAGCAGTTTCTGAGGGTCATGTCTAGATCATCGTTAGGTGCTGTCCTGGTGACTAAAGCTTAGTCACAGGCCCTAAAATTTTTACTAAAATAAAAAACCCAAACCCACCATATGTAAGACCTCCCTGATTTAGCAATGAGAAAGAGAATGTGTTGGTATGCAGCCCACATAGCTCAACAGGCCATAGGAATTAGGTTAAAAAAAAAAAAAGACCCAGTAGAGGAACTAACTACGCATGTAAATAACTTAAAAAAACCCAACAACAAACAAAACCAACAGAATCACTATCTGCAGAAGTATGTTCTAGGCAAAAAGGAAGAAAAAAAAAAAAAGAAGGGGGAAAAAAAAAAGGATCCCTACGGGAAAAATGCGTTAGAGAATTTTATGGCTTTTTTTTGAGAATAAAAGTTCATTGAGACCTGTCAGCCTCTCCCAGGGGAACAGAAAAGTTGGAGCAGCAGAAACAACTGCTCTGGGGGGATTCCATATACACTTATCTGAGAAACTACCTTAGCAGGAATACCAGGGTGATCTCATGGATCTCCTGGGGGACAGGAGCTGAGTGGCTGCAGTTCCTATTGCTGCTTTAGCTACAAGGAGGAGCACGAAATTACTCAAGTTTGAAAGGAGCATAAAAGTACTCAAACCCAGTGACATTAGATGCATTTGGAGAGCAAAGGAGGTCCACATCATTGAAAGTCAGGCGACATAAAAGGTGCTTGGGCTTTTCTGAAAGGAGGGGGGAGCTTGTGGTCATGTTGATAGACTTAAGCCCCTTCCAGCCTCTCTGCAGCTGGGTAAATCTCCCTAGGATTGGGCTGGCTAACAGAAATATTGGCATTCCTCAGTGCTGGGTGAGTGAGTACAACTGATTCATTTCTTTGCTCTGCAGAGTAATTCTAAGCAGCTTCTTTTTAACTGAAAGGATCAAAGTCCCCAAATGAGAATGTGGTGAACTTGATACTTCTCCACAAGCCCAATAGGCATGGACAATATACATTCTGTAACCGAAACCTTTTGGGGTTTGTGTAATACAATCCTCTTTCTGTAACCCCCACCCTTCTCTCCATCCTCCTGACCCTGCTGCAGCTAAGGGACCGGACAGTAGAAAAACATGTCAAGCATGAAAAGCAGCAACTCGAGGGCAAACATGACCCTTCCACTGCTAGTAACTGAACTTCTGAAAGTACGTCAAGCAAGCAGAATCAGCTAAAAAGGGAGGCCAGGGACACCTCATGTTGTGCGAGATGGGAGGTTAGGTCTTTGCTCTTTAGAACTAAAGTGTTTTGTTTTAATCATGGGGAGAGCTGCTGGCTTGGCACTGTGTGAAATAGATTTAGAAATCCCGAGGAAGGAGGAATTTCTCAAAACAGCAAGGAAAACAAAAGTCAGCAACGGGGAAGAGTTGGCCAGCATTTTTACAACAGGAAATGTGGAGGATACCGAAAAGAGAAAATTAACGACGCTGGGAGTATGATCCTGTTAGCTGTTTTTGTTGACACCTCATCATTTCCAGACTAAAATGCCAGCTAAGGCCCTGTTTCGCTTGACACTAACTTGGGTCACTCTGCCTTGCCCAGAGAAAAAAGAAACACTAAGCAAGAGATCGAAGCTCTGCAATAAAAATAGAGTGCATCAAGAGAAACTCCTTTGGAACCGCATCAGCAACTGCAACATGGCTGCTGCAGAAACTCTTTGCCTTGATTGCACCAAATATATATATAATTTTTTTTTTTTTTTTGCTGCATTTTATTTTCTGAGGTGGAATAAATGTTCCATTTTGAGCAGTGGAAAATGCTAGCTATACCTATTTTAAACACAAGTGTAATGTTTTATAGCCCATAGAGGGATAATTACAAAGTAGAAAATCACAGATTTTTATAGCAGATTTTCCCAGGAGTGCAGTTAGGAAAACAGTATGTGTCATGTAGCCAATTTAGATAATGATTCTGATAAAGATAAACTGAATTGTTTATAATAAGTAATTGGGTCTACAAAGGCCCAAATGACACAGACGAGTACACCAGCTTAGAGGCACAGGAGCTGCAACCTCCAATCCTGCGCATTAGCTTCTGCTTCATGACTGCCATGCTCTGCCCAGATTGTGTTTGGTGTGGATCTGGGGCTGATCTTTGCAATGCAGTTCACCTTCCTGAGGCATAATAAAGATTTAAAATAGTTGGGTTTGGTTTTTTTGTTTGTTTTGGGTTTTTTTTCTATGGCTGAGGTTCCAAGGTGGAGGCTTTTGTGAGGATCTGTGCTGTGAGCAACCATGCTCAGAGAAGGCAAAGCTGCAGACGCCTCTTTGGCATCAGAACGGGGAGAAACACCAAAAAGTCTGAAAATGGGGAGGAAAAGCCACAGCTGCCTTGCTCCTAAGGAGGTCCTAGGGCTCGTTCAGAGCTGAGCCATGAAGAATACTGGCCTGGTAAATATACAGTGGCACTTTACCACAGGCAGGAGATTACTTGTTGAGTAGATTATCTCTCTTGAGATAAGACAAAATCCTTCAGACTCGAGTGGAGTATCTTGCCTAGCCTATTAGTAGATGACAAGATGCAGTTTGGGCCCAGTAAGCCTCTATCAATCACAAGATGAAGTAAAGCCCTAATTATCATTTAATTGCTGCCTTCAGCTTGAGCTGCCCTTCTTCACAGCTTTCTGCATCCATTTGAGATTAGGTTGCACTGAAATGAGAACCGTAAAGGGCCTGGCAAAGGTGTGAAATTCCCTGGGTAACTGAATTAATGGCAGCGTATTCCTGCTGCTGGGGGGTGTCTGTTCTCTATGAAGACAGAATGAGTGAGGGCAAAGGGATATAATGGGGAATTGGCAGCGATAGCTCTCAGCCATTTGTTCCCAGAAAGGATGACATAGAACGTGCTGCTTTGGCCAAACTCGAGGGGAACAAAGGAAATACCACTCCCAAACATTTGATTTTATGCTGATTTTATGCAATTATCTGGTGAAGTATTTTGTTGATTAACAACAACAACAGCAGCAGCATCTCCACGCAGGCCTGTGGAATTGGGTACAAGCTGCAGAATATGAGCACCGCTAATTGTGATGCTTCTTTTCTACTTTTTTTTTTTGGAGGGCATTTTGAAACTGATTACAATAGAAAATTGGGGTGGTTTGGGGACCTGTAGGTAAGGCTTGCTATCGATTTGTTCTCAGGCATTCTGCAGGTGTGTTTTCTAAGCAACCTGCAGAAGCAGAACAGTGTTTCTTACGATGCAAGTCCAGCAGCAGCCCTGACACCGACGTTCATCATTGAGACACTTGTCTGCACTGTGTAACTTTGCAACGTCAAATCTGGTTTCAAAGCTAATTATAGGCCATTAGTGCCTGACACACGGGGTTTAATAACAGGCCAAATAGTGTGGTGATCTTTGGAAATGCATAAATAAATAGATAAATACAGGGGGAAAAAAAAAAATTGAGTCGCCTGGCTTTTAAAAGAGAGCTCTTTAAAACTGGTATTGCCTGAGGAACAGGCATAGTTGGAACTGGTCACTTTAAGCTCCTCAGATGAAAGCCATGGTCCTATGAATCCATTACTGGTCTGCCTGGCAAGCAAATGCCACTCTTCCTAACCAGATATTGCACAGTACAAGTTGGCAGTGCCTCGTAACAAGGTAAGCTGTGAAGACTTAATACTTCAGAGCACAAGCCCAGCTCTTCTATGGTGGTTGGGTTCCAGGAGTTAAATTTTGGGATGGTTTTACGAGCATTTCCAGCAAATAAGCATTAATAGCTTGATTGATTTTTAAAGCACCTCTCTTCATTTAAAATAAAAACCCGCGAGCGTTCCCAGCAACGTAGCTGGAATTCCTTCGTCCTCTTCATTTTAATGCCTTTAAAAACCCTTCAAAGTGACAGTGCTCGATGACATTTACACACATTTGTTTATTCGCTCGACATCAAGGGGTTGAGAGTCCTCCTTGTCCCTGCCTAAAGACTCCACAACTCCTACCCACACAGTTTATGAGCCTGTGCTCGGTGACCACAAAAGAGTGTTTGGCAGAGCAGATTTTTCACTGTAAGTGGCCATGCTCAGGGAGGAGCAGATTTCTCTGCAGCAGCAGTATCTGGATTTTTTTTTTTTTTTTTAAGCCAGGTTGGAAGAGACCTCCAAGATCACCCAGTCCAACCTATCACCCAGCCTTATCCAATGGCACTAAGTGCTCCATCAAATCTTTAAGATTAAGATTGAAGACAGGAGTGTTGCTGGTGAGGCAGTCCAGGGATGTGCCATGCCTTTGCTGCTGCCAGTTCTAAGTGGTGAGTCAGGAGACAGTGCTGCATCCTTTGAGATTATCCTTTGCTTATGCATTTGCCTTGGCAGTTCAAATACTCCTTTTAGCACTGACTTCAGGCCACAAAATCTAAGGATTAGGAGGCTTTCGTCAGGTAGATGAGAGTGCAGCCTGTGCAGGACACCTCTGGGCACAGGGGTTGGCAGCTGCTTAGAGCACCTGGAGATGAAATCTGCCTCCCTGCAGAAGCTTTGAGGCTAAGCCTCTGCTGTACTTGAGTAGGATCACTAAGTACAGTTTAACACATTAAGGCAGGATAAGTAGTAGATTTGCCTGGAAAGAAATTTTTCTTCAGGAACATTTCACTTGGTGTTAGAGGCAGAGCTGAAAGGAGGCCTGAATGTCTTTTACTGGGAGAACACTAATTTTATTTAGCCATTGTCAAAGTAACTGTAAAAGGCAAAGGATGGAACTGTGGCTAACAGAGCCTGTTGTTGCCATATTTCTCAGATGCTCGAGAAAGTTTCCATGCTGAGGCTTTGTACAGATGGGTTTAAGCCAATAATAGTTTTTGCAGTCTAGCTATATAAAATTAAGGCTCATAATAGGACAGCTGCTGTTGTCTTACCCATAACACTGCAGTGGTCTGCTAAGCCATTCCCTTAGATACCAACACCTTAGCTGCTACTGCTGTACAATATGTTCTTGTAAATGATAACAGTGTTCCTTCACCACATTCTCTGCTGTAGGATCTGAAGAGCTTGACAGCAGGATCAGGAGGAGCATATGAGCAGGGCAGGCATGTAATGAAGTGAGTACAGCATGCAGCTATGTCTCCCTTTCAGTAAATATGTGGCCCAGGGACCTCCTGATCCAGATGTCTTGTCACTGTATTTTTCAAATAGCATATTCTTCTCTCTTTTTACACTTGCCAAATCCAAGCAGAGTACCATGAGTTTCTGGGGTGCTCTAATATTAAAACAAACAAAAAAAACCCAAAAACAAACACACAACTGTTCCTCTTAGTAGCTTATTAACCAAGAGATAGAATTGTCCTAGCAATGTTAAGCATAAGCAGGACACAGGATGGCTCCAGTTGATTCAGTCCAGTGCTTTCTCTACACTCATTGGGATTTTTGTCTCATTGCACTGAGTTTGACTGCACAAGGCTGGCCTGTGGCTTCACAGAACACCTTTGGAAAGGGAAGTGATCTGAGTGCTGTGTGCTGACCACTGAAGAGACTCTCAAATTATGATCAAAGCAAGAAATACTTACTTTGGCAGGTAACAGTACCAGAAGACTGATTATTATTTCAACTTTAACAGTGTCCACTGCAGGTACAGCACAACCCTTGTCATGTATTTGAGCTGCAGTTAGTCTTAAATCCTTTCACCTCTCTGATCTTCCTCAGACTTGAGGAAGTGTGACTGTTGCACTCAAAATCCTTCCCTGGCAAATCATTTTACCTACACAGCAAAAGGCCCTTGGAAAAGTCAGAAACCTTTCAACCAAGGCAAGTGCAGCCTTCTCTGGGAGAAGCAGCACCTTCTCACCACAGAATCTGTGAATCCAGGCTATACACCCAGAGCTTTTCTTGCTCCCTGGCCTGTGGGTACAGGCATGGACCCCAAGCAGAACAAAGGATTGACCAGCCTGAAGACAAGCACAACCACTGGGGTGAGCTCTGCTCTGGGGGCTTGGTTCACCTGAAGACACCTTCATCCTAAACCTTTGTGGCTGTGGATGCTGGTACACCAGCTCACTTCAAAGCATCAGGCTCAGCTGAGTGCTCAGTAGGGTTTCCCTAATGCCATTGGACTTTTTTGGAAAGTCTTTCCACCCTGGTTTTGTTACCTTTCCTCCTTGCTGGCTTCCTCACCAAATGTGTCTGTGCCTGGTGGGCTCATTGGGGCAGAATTCTCATTTACAGGGCTTGGTGTTCTGTGATTATCTTCAAGTAGAATTTTCTGTGGATCCAAAAGCCATAAATAAGAGATTAGGATTTTGTCCTTTTTAGGCCAAGCTATAGTCATAGAGTTGTGTAAAACAGACTGGATCAATATTTTAGGAATATTTGGGGATCTGTTTTTTAGATCTAATTAGAACTTTAGTTTTAAAAAAGGGGTTTATTCTGTCTTTAGCCTACAGCATTTCAAGAACTTGCATAATATATATATATATATATTTTAATGATCATAAACCATGTGGCATAGGTTCCTGTTAATTATTCAGAAGATTTGTCTTTTAAATGCTCATTTTGCTTCAATAAATAATGTTCCTTGAAAGATCTTAACGTAGATTTAACAAATAAAGGGAAAACAAGAGAGAAGCTGTGAAAGGAGGTCATCCTGCACGCTGGTAGGGCTGCTGTCTTAGGGCTTCATCCAGCCTCCAGCAGTCCGAGACATGCAGGGCTGTGAGATTACAGGGAGGCGATTAACATAGTATTTCTTTTTCAGGTGTAAACCAATGTGTTTGGGGCCAGCATGAAAGCCAAAGAATAACAAACGTGCCTAGCTAATTGACTGGCTTTGGGGATCAATTTTGTACTTGTATATTTACTTTGCTGGCGCTGGTGAGGGGAGGTTGCACACGTAAGAGCAAAACATGATTAGAAATGTGGCTTTGTTTGTTTGTTTTGCAGCTGCTATGGTGTAAAACTGAAGAACTTTAAGAAATGTATCTATCCATACATCCATCCGTCTATCCATCTATCAATCTATCCATCTATCCATCCATCCATCCATCCATCCATCCATCCATCCATCCATCCATCCATCCATCCATCCATCTATCCATCCATCCATCCATTCATCCATCCATCTCTTGTGCTATTTTTTTCCACTCCAGCTCCTTGAGGCTTTTTTTTCCCAATGGTTGTTTATTTCTCAAGAACTCTTAACTCACAGAAATTTTTTTTTTCCGTTTGATCAAAAATAATTTCTTTCACTCGGAGCCCGATTTGCTCACATCAACAACAACAACAATTTCTCATGCTTTTCCTAAAGAATAAAACAAATAGGCCATACTGGTGAATAAGGAGTTTACATTCCCAATGGAAAGAATACATCTGTGGAGATGAGTTTCATTAAACTGTTAACTGAAACAGTGAGTTTTAAAATTGATTCCATCTTTAGCCGACGTAGTCAGTGCTCTCCTGAAGACTGTATTCATGAAGCATTCTTTATTTAAGATAAGCAAAAAAAAAAAAACCAAAACCAAAAAACAAACCATAAAAGGAGGCCTCCTCACTCTTTTTTCCTGTCTCTGGGTCAGCATCTCAACCTCTTGATTAGATTTGGAACCTACTAATTAGATATAATTCATTACCTGCAAAAATGAGATCAGAAATCAAGAGCTGCTCTTCAGAATAAGGTGATCTTTCCCCTCATCCATCATGGCTATAAGTAACCAATTTAAAGTCAGACAAATGCATAACCAGCATTATTACCTTGTCATAACTAGTTAGGGAGAAAGACCTGGAATAAGCTGGCATTATAAATGGTTTTTATCACATTATTTTGCAGTTATTTGTCAGCCACTTTGCGTAAGATAAATGTAGAACAATAATCAGATTCTAAAACTGAACCGTGGACAAGATTTTGTTAATTGCAAACCCACATCTGCTGGCAGAACTATAGTGGGGCACAGTTTATACATTTCCTTATGGAGAAATTGTACTGAGTGTATCTCCAAACATGGAGATACTCTAACTAGCCAAAATATAGGGAAGGGGGTCCCCTCCTTCCAGAATGCTGGGAAGCCTCACACCTGCTCATGTCCCAGCATGATGGCCCAGAGCCAAGTTAGTAAGGAGGAGTTTTCAAGCTCCTGATTGTTACTCAAGTGTCCTGGTTTTACTGCAACGCACTAATTCATGGGAGGAGTGTTGCAACAAGGTACAAGAGCTGTTCCTGCAGTGGGAGTGGGAGGCTTCTCAGAAGTGCAGACAGATTCCGAAGGTTGAACTGTTGGTAATAACTAATGTCAGTGCTGTGCTGTGATAGAAAGAAGCACATGATTGAGTCCTAGTACAGTGAGATTTTATTGTGACAGCAGCTTCAGAGAATGACAATGTCTGCAGTTCTCACTGCAGCACGTTTCTGGAGGGCCACGCTCCCATCCTCCCTGGGATGGGAGCCCAGGGATCACTCCAGGGATGCAGTGCAACTCACTTCTGAGTAGCTGTGATTTTCCCTGTGACTTTGGTAAACCAGATTTAAATTCACGTTTTAAAGAGGTAGACTGAAAGAATGTAAGGGTGAGGTTCTAGAAATATAACTCCCAAACAGCTCTCTCATCTCTGCTTACCTTTAGACAAGGAGTGACCTCAAATTTAAAATCCTGCTACGGAGAACCGGATCAGACCGTGAAATATGCAAATGTTTTAATGACCATTGGAAACCACTCTTAAAATCTGGAAACTTCAGAGGTGGAGGAAGGTTTCTTCAAGCTTGCCAAGTGAGGTCAGAATGCCCAAAGCAATGGGCTGTCTTTCCATGGGGTGAGACAAAGACCTCCGTAGAGGCAAGCTTTCATGTTCCCCTTTATTAGCAGGAAAAAAAGTCTTCATACATCTTTTCTTCTGATAATAAAAATATTCTAATCTGTATTCAGTTGAAGAGTAAAAGGGTACATTTTAAAAGCAGCAGAATTACTACAGTATGGTGAAGGGGGGACACCTTTTCCAGTGTCTAAGGATGCAGAGTTACTGAGCTGTGGTGCAGTACTAAAATGCACACAGAAGTCACAAAGTCAGCAGATCTGATTAGCTGTAAATCCAGGGGTTTATTACACTCCTTTTCCCTGCCCCCTTTTCCCCCCACCATAGGTAGGTAAGAACAGCTTATTTTCATCTCAGCTGCAGCACAAGTAAGATTTCAGCCAAAGGTATTTAGTAAATTATTTATCTTATGCAGTGCTTTCACTGAAACTGTTATGTGTTTTCCATACCACTACCTGAGGAGTACAGAGGTACACCTTATTACAGGGAAAAAAAAAACCAAACCAAACTCCAGGAATGTTTACTGTGTGGGGTTCCTTTTGGTTTTCATAAAGCCCTGTCTAGCTGGAAGCATTAACATTATTGCAACTTAAAGGAAAATGCAACAGGAATGGGGACACTTGCAAATGACGATCCTTTAGAGCCGGAATTCTTCCATCATGCCAAAGCTGGAGACATCCCTAGGCGAGGCAGAGAGGGTTTATTTTCTGGTTTTATTTCTTTTTCTTTTTCTTTGATTTCAGTTAAAAATGTTGTGCCTTCTGTCAGCCTGTGAGTATCAGCAGACTACTTACGTTCATTGAATCTGCTGTTGAGGTGATGATCAGCGTCCAGACTTCCATCCTGCTGCAGCCTTTGGGAGCTCAACAAAAGCAGTGATGATTCTAATCAGATCCTGCTCTGTGCAGCTCATGTTCGTGCTCCTGCCTCTAGTGCTGCTCGCTGTGCATTTGTATTTCCAAAGAAGCACATCCTGGAAAGCAAAGAAATGTTTTCACCTTATTTTTGCATTCCAGATTCTCTTTAAAGGGCTGATCAAATGGCAGGCTTTAGACTCAAGTTTTCTTTTTCTTTTTCTTTTTCATTTTCTTTTTCTTTTCCTTTTGCTTTTCCTTTTTCTTTTCCTTTTCCTTTTGCTTTTCCTTTTCCTTTTTCTCTTTCTTTTTTTTCTATTTATTTTTCTCTTTCTCTTTTTTCTATTTATTTTTCTCTTTCTCTCTTTCTCTTTCTCTTTCTCTTTCTCTTTCTCTTTCTCTTCCTCTTTCTCTTTCTCTTCCTTTTTCTCTTTCTCTTTCTCTTTCTCTTCCTCTTCCTCTTTCTCTTCCTCTTCCTCTTTCTCTTTCTCATTCTTTTGCTTTTTTTCCTTTTTTCTTTTTCTTTCTTTTTTTTTTTTTTTAGGTGGCTGTAGCTTGAAAAAGACTTGACAAACTGTTAGCATTAATGTACTGAGCATAATGAACACCAACAATACAGCACATGGTGCTTGTCTGTTTATTGGTGAATTTAACTCACTTTAATTGCAGCGTTACTTAACGTGATGGAGATGTAGCCCTCAGAGGGATCATTTGAGGGACGAACAATGTATTTGTGCAAAATTAAAAAAAAAAAAAAAAGAAAGTAAAGAAAAAAAAAGAAAGAAAGCCCAAGACCAAACAACTAGCAGATAGTACTAGTAGCTGTAGTAAATTATAGTTTAATAATTATTATCTAGATAGTACTTGGCTTAAGGTTAAAAAAGAGTCACTTCTGGAAAATAGGATAAAAGCTTGCCTGGAGCACAGCCATCAGGACTGTCTTTGCAAGCTGTACTGGTGGCGAGACATTCACTAGAGCACCTGGGAATAAATTGAGTCTGCTGGGAGGAGAAAGTATCTACCCTCAGGGCACGTCAATGGAAATAGAAGGTGACAATGAGCCCAAGGCCTGCTTGGCCATATCACATGGGTCTCCTGATTCTATTGAAGGTATTGCACAGCAACCTGCCCTCTGAGCAAATCTGACACCTGGGAGGTTTTCTGTGCAAGTGGGAGGTGTAGGACCTTTACCCTCTAGCACAGAGCTGGTGCCGTAGGCGGTGGGACGCTGGTGGTGTTAGAACCTCCTTATGTCTGTCATTTGTACCCTGAACATTGAATATCTTCCTCATTATTCATCCTACCACACTAGAAACAGCTGGTCTTCAAGGGAAATTACCTAATGAATCAACAATAAGTCTATTGTGTAGGCGTGACATTTCTGATAATAAATTATTGCTTTCAGGAGGTTGACCACACTTGTCAGGGTTTTGTGAGTTACAAATTCAGCTGCCTTGTCTTATGCTGTTTTACATAACTGACAGTGTAAAACCTTGGCATTTGAATGTAAGTTATTCCCTCGACTTCTAGATCTGTATTGTAAAATTTCTCTGTTCGTTCAGAATCATCTTTGCACCTTTCCAACCTGTACTCCAAAATAATATTCATTTAATGTGATTGCATTGTGTCATAGCTATCTACGAATTAAACACAAATTTAAATATATATATCTTTTTACTAGAAACATAAACAAGCTGTAAATATAAAGACTACACTTTTAATTTCACTTAGATAAATGCTGTGTTTGCATATTTCTTGTATGCTTACCCTGGAAGGAGTAGTTTTACAAAAACCCCGTGGCTTAGAGAAAGATCAAAATACTCCCTTCTCAACTTTCCAAAAATACCTGGATGCAACTAATTAATTTTGAAGTACCTGGCCCATATGAAATACGCTTCCAGGATTCATATTTTAAAGCATACTTCTTTTGTCACATGCATGTGCTGTCTGCTTTTTACTTTGGGCATACAGGCATGTGACTAGGTAGTGATTAAAAACAAAAGCCTCTGCTTCTTAGCTGAATGCAAAATGATACTGAAATCCAGCCTATATCTGCAACAAATTGTGTGCTTTATCTCTGTGGAATTCTGTGGAACCAGTTCTTTAGCTTTTTTAATACTGTAAGTCTTTTCATAAGTAGCCAACGAGTAGAAAAGGACAGCACTTTCGTTTGCTGCCAGATTTCTTGGGGGCAAAATGCATGCTTGCAAATATGAATGAAGCAGGCTAAGGTAAGGCAGGCTGGAAAGGAAGTCAGTATTCTTATGCAAGTAGTTGTGGAAGTTAAAAATGAGATCTAAGGCAGGGAATACGTGTTCTAGCAAGTACACTGTGTTTCAAGTACTCCCAGTGACTATGGTTAGTCATTTCTCTTCGCAGGTTGTTGATGCCTAATGTCTGGACAGTGCTGCTGCTTCTGCCTTGTGCAGAGTATGTTCTTAAGGTGATGCAGCAGGGAATTTTAAGGGGTTATGTAGGGCTCACTCTCACTCAAGCACTGGTGAATGATGCCTTAAAAACAACAGTTCAGATTTTCCACAGGAAGAAACTCCCAGTGTGTCTAAGGAGTACCTTCTGGTGTCTGAGAACAGGGAAGGCAGCTTCAGTCGGTCTTACCAGGGGGCTCTGAACTGGCCTCATGCCTGGTGTAGTGCCATGATCCCTCTCTCCAATGTTTTCTAGGAAGGTCAGCCCTAAATGGGGAAAAACTAATAATTATTGTCCTCAACCCACCCCCACAAACACTCTAAAACCAGAAAGCCCCTGGGGAAGCCTGTGAAATATAATGTGCTTCAGGGAGGATTGCACAAAATCTTGAACGCACTTGAGAGTGGTGCCTGGAGGCAGAATCCTCAGCCTCTGGAAACACAAGCATAGCAGACAGCAATTGTTGGTCCCTGCTGACCCCAGCCTGGAGGGGGTTTCTGAATCTGGCCTTTTCAAGTCTTCTTTTGTGTGTCATATCCTATGTGAGGCTCTCCTGGGCACTCTGAGCACTTGCTTCTCACCGGCCATAAGGGCAGCCATAGGCAGCACAGTCCCCAGCCATGCCCTTCTCTTGGAGAACCAACAGCCTCTGCTTTTCCTTCACAGCCTCCTCATTTTCTAGCATGTGTGAAGTGACCTCCTCTGTGGTTGCAAGACTTTAGCTGTGTGCCTTCTGGGGAAGGAGGTCCTATGGCTCTGCTGCCAGTGTAACCGCTCCTGTCCACCACAGATCTCAGTCATGCCCAGCAGGATACCTTATCACAGGGAGAATAACAGGGGTTATAATCTGTAGTGGTGGCCTTCTGGGCACAGTGCCCCTTGCCAGAGATGGGGATGCTGGCAGGAGATTCCTTTTTCCCAGGCACTGGCCTGACCCCAGCTGCCACCCTCTGCCCACATCTCCCTCCCACGCTGTCTGTCCTCTGCACTCGCCAGAGCATGGCCACCAGTGTGCCCTGTACATTGCTCCCTCTGGGGAAGCAGTGCTCTGCCAAGCCTCTGCTGGAGTGAGTAGATGTTGCCAAGCCATGGCCCTAGGCTGAGGTGGGCCTTTGTGTGGAGGAACGGAGTGCTGTGTGTCTCAGATTCGATCTTGCACCCACCAGCAGTGGTTTGCTGCATACTCCCTGGTCATCAACCCTGCAGCCAGTCCTGCCAGGCTGCCTGGTGAGCAAAGCTGAACGTGTAGAGGAAGCTGTGAGATACTGTGACCTTTAAGCATAACATATCTTGGTATCAGTTAATTAATTTTGTGTTTTAATCATGCTGATGGTGATGAGTTAGTGGTGGACTAACTGGTTAATTGTGGATGTGTTCTGTTTATAAAACAATAGCTGTAACCAGGGCAGGGTATTCAGGGCAGCCGGAGGCAGGCGTGTTTGGGCAGGGGCAGCTCTGCAGCCTGAGCCTGCTGTCCAGCTGTCACTGCCCCTTGGAGAGGACCTTCCCCACCACCTCTCACCTTTGCTGCACTGTCTTTCTTTTCTGTTCTCCCTTGTTGCCCTGGGGCAGGACTTGTCTCTGACCTTTCTGGGGCTGTTTCAGCTGCTCATGGCACCAAGGGTGGGTGTGTGGGGGTACCGAAGAGGCTGCAGTGGCTGCCCATATCTGCTGCCAGATCCAGAGCTGAGCACCTGGAGGGCTTGAGGACATGGAGCTGTATCACCTCTAGTGTGGTCACTCTTAGTGTTAAGACACTGGTAGTGCGTTCTCTGACCACTGCTTTGGTTGGGTTGGAGATCATTGCTAACTAACAAGTGACTCCCATGAGCGTGGTTCAACTATGAGATGACTGAAGAAAGAAGTGGGAAAAGAATTTTAAAACATATAGCCAAAGACTGACCCTACACAATTTTTTATTTTTTTTTTCCAGTGGGATCATATTGACCCAGAAAACTTAGCTAGGTATTAATAACCATCAAGACCCTCTGGAACCTTTACATTTTCCTCCAAATCAGTGCAATTTGTGGAGGTCCATTATTGAAAGGCAGCGCCTGGTGTGCTCTTTCCTCTTCCAGATAATGGACCTTCGGCCCAAACCAACAAAGGTGTCGCAGTGGTGTCACATTGTCACTTAACTTTCCCCACCAGCCGTCTGATAAAGACACCTATTCAGCAGCATACAGACATAACAGCGGTTCTGTCTCCAAAATCTGGCTTTACAGCGCAGGGCCTGTTGAGTTTCCATGGCAATGGCCACAAATTCCTCCCCAGCTCTTCAAAGTGAAAGACATATTTGTTTTGCTCGCGCAACTTTGTAGCACAAAAGCTCTCTCCCCCCC
>VWZI01023205.1:1307009-1324103 GCA_013396835.1 Psilopogon haemacephalus | reverse complement strand
GCCCCCCCCCCCCCCCCCCTTTTTTTTCCCGGCGCGTAACACCTGCTAATCTGCGCTTGGTCCCTTTGAAGCCTCCTGCTGATCAGAAATTCAAATACATTTTTGCATGCTAATCTTAGTGGTAATCTACAGCTTGTGTCTTTCATGTTCTGTCTATGAAAACAGTTTTCTTTATAAATCACCCAAAATGTTGGCCCTGGTCGGTCTCGGCGGGAGGATGAGCCGAGAGGGAAATGAGGCTGTCAGCGGCTTGGATGGCGATTGTCTCAAGGTGCAGCGCAGCTTGGACGAGGCTATCAGATCAGAGCTTTTTAACCATCCATTCACTCTTTGTGAAAAGAAGAAGAAAGGGGAGAGAGAGAAAGGAAAAACGAGGGGGAAGGGCTTCATTAGCTCCTGCTGAAGACGGCACGGTGTGTGTGGCTCCGGCTGATGAGGGGCAGAGCGTGGCAGCCTGGGTGCCTTCGGCCGGCATTCTGCACCCTGTCCTCTGTGTGTGTCGGCTCAACAAAGGAGCAAGTGTGGCTGCAAAGCCAAACAAATGAGCGTTTGCTGCAGTGCTTTTCTGGTCATCTGATGAATAACCGCCCAGCCCCGGTGCTGGAGTCGCAGCTTGAGCTCTGCCCTGCAGCTGAGGCTGCTGCAGCACTGCCGCCCTGGGTGGATGTTGCCCCAAATGTGGGTGTTGGGACCATGCGGGGTCCTCCTGCCTGTCAGGTGCTGGTGTGACACATGGTTTCTGGCACTGCCTGCACCTTGGTTCTGCTGGCTCACGGGGAACACCCTGCTCAGCCAGGGCAGGGGATCCCAAATTGCCGAGTGTCATGATGCAGCCTGTGCCATTCAGTGATGTGCCTGTCAGAGAGACTGTGAAGGTCTAACCTGCTGTTGGCCTGTAGCTGTAGTGCCTCATGGACACTCATTGGCATCTTCGTTTACATCAGTAGCAAAGGATTCAAATGGTTTGCGCTTCAGGTACTGCTCTGTGTCTGCAACCTCTCTGTGTGCCACAGCACACCAAAACCCCATATCCCATATGTATTCCAGCCCCAAACCCAGGTTTGGACAATTTTTGAGAGGTCCTGAATGCCCATGCTGGCAGTCCAGGACTGGCTCAGGGATGCATTCACCATCTGTGCTGTGCTATTGTGGCACTCCTTTGTGCTCCAGAGTTCTAAACCAGAAGGGTTTGAGTTTCACTGTACCTTAGACATGGCCTCTGGTGGGATGGTTATGAAATGGCCCTCACAGAGCTTTATCTTGTTTCTCCACTACGGAAGGAAGGAAGGAAGGAAGGAAGGAAGGAAGGAAGGAAGGAAGGAAGGAAAAGAAAGAAAGAAAGGAAGGAAAAGAAAGAAAGAAAGAAAGAAAGAAAGAAAGAAACAAACAAAGAAATAAAGAAAGAAAGGAAGAAAGAAAGAAAGAGAGAAAGAAAGAAAGAAAGAAAGAAAGGAAAGAAAGAAAGAAAGAAGGAAAGAAGGAAAGAAAGAAAGAAAGAAAGAAATTAATGGTTAATTTCTTAACTAAGAATTCAATAAATATAGTCAATTTTCATTTTGGAGGAGAGAAATCATATACCCCCTTTCACAAGACCTGTTATGTGTTCAGTACCTGCTGAGAAGTGCTAGGAGCTGCTCAGTTGAACCATCTCTCTCCCCAAGCCTGAGCAGCAGCCTGACCCCCACAACTGTGAACCGAATCCAGTGTCCCAAAAGTGCTCTCTGCAGCACCTGGGGAATTCTGGCCATGGACTAAGCCATGCAGCTCTTTCCTCCATAATCTGAACTTTATAAAATCCTGACTTTTAGAAAAAAAATCTGTATTTATGGAAACTCAGAGTGCACTTCAGAGAAGAATGCATGCTTACTGTTTCATATAGAATCACTGGCAAGACGTTTGAAAGAGGTTTTTCCGTTCATTGTCTGTTGCATCTTGCTGTTATTCAGACTCCATTCTATTCAAATTCTCTTCATTTCTTTAGGGAGAAGAGCCTGACTGCACAAGGGGGCTATGGTTTCTGCAAGCAGATAATATAACCATGTAATATAAACATGGCAATAATTTCCTCAGGCCCTGTGATCCATCAGGCATGTTGAGAACAGTTGGCAGAGATCTAGGGAAGTTCCCAGTGCTACACAGCAGCTACAGATAAGATGCCTTTCTGCCTTGCTCAGCGGCAGGATCCACACCCCCAGCACTGGAGAGGTCCATCCTGTCCTCTTTCCTGGCAGGGTAAACCTCTGCCTTTGAAGTCATATGCCCACAGCTTGCAGAGCTGACTAATACATCAACATCAGTAATTTACCAAAGAGTGGGCTGGGGGAAGAGCGAAAGAAAGCTGCAGCATAAATCTCAGTCTGGCTTTATTCTTTTACTTTAGGTTATATGTCTTTAAAGGAAAAATGCTGACAACATGCTTGCTCACAAAAAAAGCCTTTTGAGTCGATGCCAAGAGTTTGCTCAAAACTGGTAAAAAGTCAACTCTGGGATCTGAGAGCAGCACTGAATTATCCTCCACTTCCTTGCCTTATTTTAATTTTCCAGTAGTTGAGGAGATGTTGTATTCCTGCTGCCTTTTGCTCTGAGGCATGGGTCAGAGCGTGCTTTTGTCTTTTGAAATGGGCGGTCGCTGGTGTCTGCCTTGGTGAGGATCCGCTGGAGTTCGTGTGTTTGCTTTCTCTGTATCTGTTACTCTTCAGTCTGGCAAGTGTGACTTTAAAACAGTATTATTTGGACTGAAATAGTGCAGCCAGGCAACAAGGGGCCTTGTGCCTCTGGGAAGAGCTTTTCTCCTCTGCAGAGAGCTGCTTCATGAATGGTAACATCTGCAGACCAATGTGCCTGCAGAGCTCCCTGTCCCCTTTTAGGCAGGGCCAGGTTCATGCCATAGTAACCAGTGCAACCAAAGCAACGACCGCCTCACCTTAAGCATCCTCCTGCTTGCAGAAGTCCTTTGGTTTCTGTGCACTCTCATCTAACAGTGGGACGTTGCTGCAGTAATATTGTTGGGCTTGTTTAGTGTTCAAGACGTGAGGTCCTGGCAGCTAGCTCTGGGTCATCAGCGAGATTTCCAGCCTAATAAATGACAGCATAATTTTTTGTTGAGGATTGTGCCTGGCTAAGGGACGTTGCCTCACATATTTTTCTCCTTTCTAGCAATCTTAGTGCCTCCTCTTAATATACTGGGCAGTGACCACTTGGGTCTGCAAGCAGCTATTCATAATGTTGGCAGAGGTCCTTCTGCACAGAAAGGTAGTCCAGTGATTGTGTGTATTGCAGTGGCTTTCCACCTGAATGCTCACAGAGATGAGCACTGTTGGAAGTGTAGATGGATGGACCATTTCTGCACCCACCAGAGCCCTGGAAAGTGCATCAGTATCTCTGCCTTTGCACGTGGTGACTGAAGCACCTCTGATACTCTACAAAGCAAGAAGAGCTGCTTATTGACCTTTCCTAAGTGTGACTGCCCTCCCCTTGAAATGCAGAGAGCTCAGAGCCTCTAACTATTGAACAGTTTAAGATGTGAATCCCCAGGAATCTTCTGCCAGAATCTCCTTTCTTCCTGGATCAGGGCAGACCCAGTGGTGAACGCAGTGTGTGCTTGGTGATGCTGGCATCCTTTACTTTCTTTTTCCCATGCTGGTTGCCCTTCCAGCTACCTTCTAGATACAAGTTACTCTTTTCACTGAGGTGAAGTCCAATTTCATGTTCAAATCCTGAGGCTTTTATTTTAAAAAACCAAATATGCATAATTATTTTAAAATGTAATCTATGTGGAATGACTGCATCCTCACAACTGCAGTAGTGATAACAACAAGGCTCTTATTGTTTCTTGTATCATGCACTGGTGTTATAGACATCCTCCTCAGGAGAATGCAGTAAAAGTTCTTCTTAAACCTCAGGGGCTTTTGTGATCTTCTCACTTGCTATTTATAGCTGATTAAGGCTCAATCATGTGATATAATGGTAGTTCCCCCCCATGCTATATTGATCCCAGTGGGAAAGAAGGGCATTCAGCACCTCACATGATCAGACCCTTCACATCCGTGTCTCGCAGCTCGTTACAGAATATGAGCAGTAAGACTGAGCACTCCTAGATTTTCTTATTCAGACTCATTTCGAGCTCCGGCTCAGACTGGAGATTTGCTGAGTAAATAGTCTCAACAATAATCTCAGCCTGATTCCAACTAATTAAATCCTGTACAAACATCCCTCTCTGGGCCAATATAGCGAAAGACAACGAAAACACAGAAAACCAGACATAGCTTTCCTCCAGATTTTGCTCGGCCCTTTAATCCTGTATCTTTTGAAAGATAGTAACGTCCATAAGATGAGGGGTCAGCCTTCCTGCCCTCAGCATCAAGCAGTGGAATTTTTCAATAATGAACAGCTGGGTCACCAGCGACACAAAAGCTGCTGTAATATCCTGTAGGCTTACGGGGCACAACAGAAATCCCAAAGCAAATCATGATGTACACAGAAAGGGACCGTCCTTTTCTATTAAGGAGGCCACTTCAAACCAGCCTCGACACCACCTTTTCTCCAGCTTTTCGGAGGCGAGATTATCCCCTGCGTATATTTAATCACACATTGGGGGGTGGCTTTGATTGCCTTTTTAGAGTCAGAGAAGTTAAAGAACATAGTTTGAAGGCTCTTATTGTGGGCGCTCCGTCCGCGTGCTCTCAGCCAAGATGTGTTTACAAACAACCCATTGAGATTGGGGAGAGCAGAAACACTGCACTGGGCCCAAGGCTGGGGTTGCACCAGTGTGCACAGAACNTGTTGGGGGGGATGTTGCACTTGGGTTTTAATTTTTATGAAACCCCATGGAATTCCTGGCCTTTTCCAGAGAAAGAACATGTCGCCTAAGTACCCAGTAAAGCAAAAAAGTAAACCAGGGTAACATGACCAAAATTAAAAAAAAAAATTAAAAAAAAAAAGAAGAAAGAAATACTATAAAAACTTTTTTATGTATCACAAAAGTTGGTCTGAGATGCATGCAAGATATGTCGGAGATTCCTGATTAAAAGCAGTTTTGTGTCAAGGAAGTTACCACTTGCAACATGTAGAACATCTGACAGTGATTAAATGGAGCTAGCTATTAGATTTTCCTAAAGAAACAATAGTTAAACATATCTCCACAAGTATGAAACACTTTATGTACTGTATCTGGTACACCTCATTTAAATTGACTTAGATGGAACAGACACACTAAGTCTAACTAGTAGGTTATTAAGAATATAAACCTGGTGCCCAAGAATTTACAATCAGTTATATGGGAGGTATCCTGACTTTCCTCCTTTTCCCAGGGCTTTCATTTACTAAGCATGTGCTGTAAAGATGTCACATTTACAGCAAGGGACATGTTTAGGATGTTTCTTACAAACAGTTTTAAGTTACATACCTGTAGCAAATGCATCTTGCCCTGCTGTAGCGTGCTGCGTAGAAAGTCTGCCATGGGCTTGAGAAAAAATGTGTGTGAAAAGCAGAATGTATGTGTTGGGAAGAATGTATTCATAACTGATTTTTTTTTTCCCAGTTTGATTATTAGAGATTGTGAATTTTTGATTGAAAAATGACACAAAGCTTTTCTACAGGGTGATGAGCTTTTCAACTCTGTTAAACCGCTTAGAGGTTTGAGAAATGTGGTTTAAATTAAGGGCATCATACTTCTGATTCTGGTGGGCAACAAAAAGAAGAGCCTGGAGATTCATCCAGCCTGCAGTGTTTGGTAGCTGTGAATAAACTGTGCAGTCATAACCATTTTAAGAGTTCCCTAAGAAATACCTTTTTGCTTCTCTTGCTTTTGAATCAAGAGGCACATTTGGATGGTTACTTGCACTTAGGTGTTCATGCATTGCAGGGGAGGAACAGGCAAGTCTGAAGACTTCAAGTTCAGCATCTCAATCTGCCTTTAATTATAGAGTTGCCTATTATTTTGTGAGATGAGTGGGCAGAATTGCTGAGGTAAACCACTACGGTGCTGCAAGCCCAATCAAGATTACTGTCTCAGAGCGTGGAAATCACATAAATGGTGTTCATGCCTCTTCTCTATGTCACTTACATCACAAGGGTTTTAAAAATAATTACGCTTCCACCAAGAGCTGAAGGAGCTCTGCTTTCCAGGCTGGCTTGTAAAGCCCAACCCATCTCCCTCTCCTTATCCCTACAGGGTCAAGTCAGGGATTGCATTCAGCCTCTCCAGAGCAGAAGAATGCTGAGGGTCAGTGTTTAGTAGGTGGGAAATCTCTGGGCAGCTGGGAGCTAATTTATGGTTAAGTCCAGCTTCTCTAATTTGCATAATGCCAAATCTAATAAAATATTAGTGGATTGTTTATCTCATTTTCAGATAATTTAGGACAGAAAAAAAATAATTAAATTGGAAAATGCTTCTTCAAAAATATGGAGGGAAAAAACGTGAGAGGAAAAATGAAGACAGTGTCTTCAGTGCAGGAGACATATGTTTTGCTGATTTTTATTTAATTGAAATGCCCAGATTTACATTGTTTGCTAAGTTACTGCCAGGGAAGAGCCTGCCTGGTGCGCAAAACTTTCCGGAGCTTTGTCTTTTTAATGGGAATCACAAAACCAGAGAAATTGTGAGGGCTGCTGTGGGTCAGCTAGGGGATGGACTTGGAGGATGTGGCGTGTTTGCTTCATGGGGTGGCAGGAACAGCCCTGCTATAAGAAATGACAGCTTTAAAGGTAGCTGTTCCCTTGCAGTTGGATTCAGTTGAAATGATTAGGGCTTGAAGCTTTGCCAAGAGTTCACTCTTAACCGGGAGATCATTACTGCAATTAGTGATAGTCTTGACCGATACATTCTGCGAATTGTCAAACACTAAAGGCAGCGAGGGAGCAAAAGAAACCACAGGGCTGAGTAACGCTTCTGGGCTTGGTGCGCAGCTCCGTCTATGCTTATTCTATTCTGCTTCTGCCATTTGGCAGCTGATGACCGAAGTCAGCTTATATAATAAGCAAGAAAAATACAGGAGCCATAACCCTGCTCTGTGTAACTGTCAGCAGGGCATGACTGCGGCTCAGCAGGAGAAGGGAAGCTGGCCTGGCGCGGCAGGGACCCGCACGGCTGCTGCCCCAGCCCTTCCCCGGCTCCGAGCGCACTCTGCTTCCGCAGCCTTGGTTTTGCCGTGCTCTCTGCTGGGGCAGATCGGTGCTGTTAGTTGTGGTTGCGCAAAAGTGATCCTAGCTTGCTGTGCTCGGCACTGTAGAGCACTGGCGAGCAGAACGTCGCCTGGAAAAGCCAGGCAAGGCAAAGCGGTGCGCAGTGAGCGGGAGGAGGATGCTGCCTTAGAGCCGCCTTGCCTTGAGGGGTAGAGCGCAGCTGGAAGGGGACACAGGGGTGGGATCAAAGAGTGTCATGTGGTGATAGGGAGTTAAAGATTTCTTCTGAATAAACAGCAGAAATTTGAAAAGTCACACCTCTACCCTTTTGTCTGCCCAGACCGTCCTTAAAGGGCAGCAAAGAAACATCTGTGAGCAGTTATTGACAGAGGTGCAGGGCTGGGATGATTCCTGCTGAGCCTGTGGGCACTGCTGCAGAGTGCTTGAGGGTTTTCAGGGTGCTGTGGACTGGGGGTTCTGTGCTGTTCTCTACAGCTTCTATCACAGGACTCCAAGGAGCATGTTGCAGGTTAGATGTGCAGGCACACACACATACACCCTCCTCAAGAGTTTATAGACCTGTGTACAGACTGCAATAATGCACAAATAAACACACTATGGATATGTAACCTTTGAAACCTATATAGGTAATGTAATATTTTATATAATATGATGGGGTGTCTGTTGTTTCTCCTTCTGAACTGACCAAAATTTCATTTCCCTATTTATTCACTCTTACTATGTCTAGATTGAGTCCCCTGTAATGTGTCAATCACTGTGTTCTCTCTTTCCATGCAGTTGTGCTTTACTGTCAGCTATTGCCACTCTTGGCATGGCATTCTGAAAGGTTCTTCTGCAGTATCTCGTTGGTGTTGGTGTTCTCTGACACAAATCCAGAACCCATCCCCTTCCTCCCCCTGCCTACGTCTCTCTGCTTCCCTTCAATAAATACTGACAGTAAGGGCATAATTTTGTTACAAAGGAAGAGAGCAGCCCCAAGGGGGCAGAACAGTAGAAAAACACCCACCCACCAGGCAAAGGAAAAAACAAACTCCCCAAACCAACCCCCACATTTAGTTACTCTGCTTTGTGCTCTCCCCATAGTATGGCAGCAATGTTCCAGTTCTCATGTACATAGAGGCTGCACAGTGCAGCACTGGGGCCATCTTCCTGCTCCAGAACATGTATTTAATACTGAGAAACAGAGCACTGTCTGCTGTGCATCACTCTGTTGTAACAAACCACTCCAACCACACCTTTTTTGCATTTATAAGTTAATTCTAGTCTTTAAGATGGTTTAACAAAATCTGGAGCAGAGCCTCACTGGGACTCGGAGTTCTGCTGAAAGTTACTGACAAGTTCTACTAATTTTTCCTGAACCAACAAGGAACTTGGGGCAAGTTGTTAACTTGATGTTCATCAGCTTTCAAGTGCAAATGAACAGGCTTGCACTGGGCTTCTTGCATCTTCATGGTACCTGGTTCAGGGGCTCCCCTTTCTCTTTTCTCTTTCCTACCAGTTTCAGCCCAGGACTTTTCAAGATATCTCTGATGGGATTGTTGTAGCTGTCATGCTGCTCTTCTCCTAAACTCAGTAATGTTTGTCAGTGAGGGCTCAACGTTAGCCTCTTCATCCTGTACTTAACTCACATAGGGACAGGAACTTCTCTTGACCAACCTAGGAGCTCCTCAGAGGTGACTGGTGCACACAGTCTTGGTATTTCATCTTTTTCCCAGAGCCTTGAGTTGGGCAAATGTTGATTTCTGCTGTGTTATTCACTACTAAACCTGCAGAGTCTTTCTCCTAGTTCTGATGGAATTTGGAAATAAAATTGCCTGTGTATTTTCCAAGTGAGATTGCAGCTCGAGTGGCTCCACAGGTCTTCCATCTCACTTAGAGAAGTGTTTCAAAGACTGTATCTCACTTAGAGAAGTGTTTCAAGGACTGATTAAAAAGAGAGTCGTGAAGAAGTAAATTCTGTGCCCATTTGGGAATGTGTGGATTAGCACAGACACGGCTGTGCAGTTTTTGTAGTGAGCCAGGTGGGTTCAGGAAGGAGAATGTGGTGAAAAACTGAATTCTGTGGCACTGCTGTCCTGTTTCTCATCCTGGTCTTTTGCAGGTTATGTTTTTTCCCAAAACTTAAACTCTTCAAACACTTAGGATCCAAATTACACAAACACTGTTCTTTTCATGTTGTTATTATTTCACTTTGGTTACTTATGAATGTGCTTCCAAGTTATGAAATAGCTCCTTGCCTGGGTCAGTGGAGTTGATTCTGGACTGATATTTTGATCTGTCAAGAGTCAAATTTTCAAACAAAAAAGTCCATATGAAGCTTTTTTTTTTTTTTTCCCCTGTGTGTTTGTGGTTCTCTTTTTGTCCCCTCTAATTAGCAACCACCACGTCCAGCCTCATCATGAGACAAAGGATGGTGCAAGCTTTCAACAAGCAATGGTTGGGTATTCTTCATCCAAAAGATACTGTATTACACTTTACCAGTATAAAACACACTCCCACCAAGGAGACATTAAACAAAAGCACTGGTGTGGGGAGATGAGGAGGAGGCTGACACTGCCAGCCATGATCCGATGACAGATATTTTTGTGAGGAAATAATACATTTCTGTGATTTCCTGAGAGGTTGAATATGAAGTGTAAAACAAGGGACAGTGATGAAATCCACAAGAATTACCTCTGTGTATTCTGCTAGAAGAGAGTAAACAAGTACCTGTATGCTGCCCAGGTACAACAGGCACTGTTTGGACAGCTGCATTGCCTGCTGAAAGGTGCTGCCTGATAGTGGCTTGGTGATAACAAGGCTTGGTTTCATATAAGGCTGATATAAAACTGTACATCTCTGTAGAGATAGCTGTGTTAATAAACCCCACGCAGCAGAGAAGCTGGGTTTTCTGATGCAAAGCAACTGCTAATGTAAAACATGCTCCAGTGAGAATTCCTTGAAAAAAAAAAACTGCATTTACTGCTGCAATAATAGTAAAAGGTCACCTTGGATCACATTTGCAAAAGGTCAAGACGCTGGTGGAGATAACAACCTGTGCACACAGAGCAAAAGTTGGTAGGTTCTTTGTAGTTCCGTCTGCAGCTGTAGCTGAAAACCAGTCAAGATTTGATGTAGAAAAAAAGTTTCTTCCATTTTGACTGATTCGGTGCTGGAAGAGAGATTATTCATACAGTAAGGAATGTCTCTGGGCCTGGTAAAAAACTATCCAAAAAGGCAGAAGTATTTTAAAATGCACTGTTGTGCTGAGCTCCTCTTGTATTTCTGCGTTCCCGAGGTGCGCTGGGATGAGTGTGTGTCTTCAAAGTGGTTCTGCCAGCACAGTATCATGGAACAGCTTGTTTAATGTGACATGGCACAGGTATGTGATGCAGACTGTACGTACACATGCTTTCCAGCTTGACATCCCTAGTATAAATCTTGTAGGCACTGAGAATTGTTACGTGCAGTGTACCAGGAGGTTTCGGTGTGAAATGGCTCTTGGAGTTCAGTTGTTTGCTGCATTCTCTGAAGCCAGATCTGCAGGAGTCTGAGCAACGCCTCCCTCACAAGTTGCTGCTCTCTTCTCCAGCCCCCTGGAGCCCCACCAATAGCTGACAAACCTCGAGCACAAGGATGAAGAAGTGTGTGCTGAGCACTGCCTCTCCAGCTGTTCTCAACCAGATGTGCTGAAAATGTTGCAGGCTTGTTCTCAACGTTGTGCCTTTTTGCTTTAAAGAAAAATATATTCCTGAAGAGGTCCCTAGAGCTGAAGTGGTCCCAGGAGGAATTAGCATTTCTGTACATATGTCTCTTCATCAGGCCCAGCAAAGGCAGTGAGGAGAGAGGCTGTGGGACCTAGGATCCCATCTAAGAAACTCTGAGTCATCTTCACCATGTTGCAGTCCAGCCTCTCTAGTTCTTACATAAATTATATGTGATCTTCTCCAGGGTGGTTCAGGGGAAGTTAATTCAGTTGTGATGGATTTAAGTGGTTTTGAGTGATTCTGCTGCTGATGTTTACTTGTGACAGGACATGCCCAGTGAAGTGTGTAACGCTTATCCCTGTGCAGGGGGTAAATTAAGGTCTTTGCTGATGAATTTATATTCTGTTATAAGCAAAGTGCATCCTTCTTTCCCCAGATTATCTGCTATCGGTTAAGAGACACAAGAAATGCCGTTTGTCTCTGAAAATTGCGTGTTAGAACACGTCAGAGCCTCCCAAACGCTCCAGTGAAAGAAGGCAGCGTATATTCATGGCTGGAGTCTGCCCTTAAATCTGATCACATTCTCTGTCGGCCTCTAATTCCATCACAGTGACCCTTGTGGTATAAGGTGTAATATAAAGCAGCAACTGACAGTGGTTACTGCGGCAGCCGAAGACCTGACAGGGTTTTACTGAGTACACAAGAGCATTCGGTACCATTTATTGCGAGTCTCTGAAGGACGCAGAGTGATCAGCGTCCCTGGAAATGAATGAGCTTTTCATGTGGTGGATTTCATTTCTGGGGAGGGACGCAGCTCCCGAAAGCGAGGGATTAATAGTCCTGGCTGGATGCGAGCAGAGTGCAGCCAGCACTTCAACGCTGACGCCTGAATCAGACAGAAAATAAAGTGTGGGACTCAGAAGGAGGTTTCCAAATATTTGACAGAGAGCTACCGGCGAAGCTCGGTGCTGTTCTTGTGTCTGGGCTGCCAGCAGCATCCAGTAAATTTTCCCAGAGAATCGCTGCTGTCCAGGACATGGCTTCGGCATTGCTCTTTCTTAACCCTCTTGTTCTGCCTAAGGTTTACCTTTGCCTCTGGGGCAGTTTGGTGTTGCTAAGCAAAAAGGAGTAGCTGCGTCTCCGGCATGTTTGGGGCACTCGCTGCTAGGCAGACACTTCAAATAAGCCTCAGGGGCTGAAGTGCTGACCAGAACTGCTGCCGCTGCCATCCCCTTAATGTTTTTGTACAAAATGCAGCAGAGGCTCCAAGGAGGCATCGCCAAACAGTGAGCACTGGAGTTAAAAGAGTGCGAGAGAGGCTCTTTGTCTGAGCAGAGAGAAAGCTGTAAAAGAGCCAGGAGCTCAAGGCAGAGGCCCTGGAGCTGGGATGCTGCTGGTGCAGGGCTTGGAGAAGGAGCAGATCTGGGTTGTGGGCCCAGCGAGTACTGCCTAGCACAGGCAGCCTTGGTGGTGAGCAGCAGCTCCAGCCATGCACTGCTGGCCTCCCCCTGCCCACCAGCTCTCCCCTGTTCTGACCTGGTGCCCAGCCAGCCACAGGACTTGGGCAGTTGGCATCAAAGCAGGCATCACCCCAAGCTTGCCAAGCCCCAGCTTCATGGATGCTGCCCCGTGTGTGCCCAGCACAAACCAAAGCACTGTCCTGGTGCCAGCCAGGCGATGGCATGCGTGTCCCAGGCTGTCACCTCGCGTGGTCCTGCTGCCTGGGAGAGTTTGTGCCTCACCTTGCCACAGCAAATGACAGAGGGTGCCACGCATCAGCCTCACCACCTCAACTTTACAAGGTGTCTAGATGGAATATTGATGGATTTGGGCCTCAGAGTGACTAATTAGCATGCAGGATTCCTCCAAAGGGTTAACATGGGATCTTTTTAATTGTCAAAAGAGTTTCAGGCTATTAGTGTTGGCATATTCTTCAATAATCTGTTTTATTTTTACCTGCTGGGAGCTTAATTAAAAAACAAAGAGGCTCAATTTAAAGCCCATTACTATGCTAATTTTGTAAGAACTGGGCGGTGATTAAGAAGCTTTAAAAAGAGGAGTTTAGTTTGCTCTAGGGAATGGGTTGGAGGCAGGTTTTATTTCGTTTCATTAGCTAGCTACAATTATTTATAAACTAAATGGAAATGATATTAAAGAGTAATGAAAAAAAAAAGCAGCATCCATGTATTATTGAACAGCAGAACTTTTTTTTTTTTTTTTAATTTAGCATCGAAGTGTGCAGAGCCTTTATTACTGCAACTTGCAGTTAACACAGCTAAATGCAGTTGTTAAATATAAGAGGCTTTTTAAATATGCCCATAAATACGGAGCTGTCTGGTTTGCTTTTCCTATAGATCACTGGAGTGAGTTTATAAAGATATCAGTGTGACAATAAAGATGAACCACTGTCTCTTTAAAAAAGGCTTTATGAGGTTTTATGTAGGAAAATTTCTAAGCAGAATAAATTGTGCAGAGTTGGGGGTTTTATGCTCCGGGTGCAACGTTGTGCAGTCAACTGCACTACAAACTTTTCTACTGTCTTTTGCCTGTCATGCAAACCGAAAATCATGCCTGCAATTCCAGCAGTGTGCCCGGGGTGCACCTGGGAGGAGCTGCCTGGAATGGATGGCCAGAAGCTGAATTCCAGGCAGGCACCAGCGCAGCAAGGGCTGGAGATGTTCCTGGGATGCAATCTGGGAAAGGGTGGGGACAAGCAGCGAGGAAACCTGGCTCTGGTTTGTATGAGTGGGCAGTGGGAGGATGGTGCTGTGGGGAAGCTGTGAGGCTGGCAAGAGCCCAGGAGAGGGCTTCAAGCCCGGGCAGCAATTCTGAACCGAATCCCCAAAACAAGGGTATCTCTCTGTGGTATCTGTGAGGATGTGGGCAGGCAGATGCACCCTGTATCTGCCAAAGGAACTGGTAGAACTGGTGTGTATCTTCCTAGCCACAGGAGGAAGAGGAGGTGCTGAACCTGTGCCTGGGGCTGCTGCTTCTTTGGTGGGACCAAAGCCTTCCACAGAAATAACAGCTTCCTATAAAATATGGAGCCTTTCCAGGTCATGTAGCCAAGTCCATTTGAATTCACACAGAAACAGTCACCCCAGACTTCTAAAGGAACATGAGCTCCACAATCCAATGCCCACACTGCCATTCAGTGCTGAAACCTTTTGTACCACTGCTCATTTTTGGGAAAGCTTTCTTGATCAGAAAGGGCTAGGAAGTAGAAGCAAGTCTTGGACCAGTGGTTTGATTACAGCATTCACCAGCCAGAGGGGCTGATGAGGAGGAGAGGTGGCTGGAGGGTCAGCAGCTGATGCCATACCACACTTATGGACAGCCCAGGTCAGCTGTAAGGGTCTGTGTCAGGCTGGCTGGAACACAAAGCTCTAGGCCAAGCCTAGAGTGCCTTTGCTCCCATGATGAGGGAACATCTGCATCCGTGTGCCTGGTCTCTAGAAAGCCTGTCCTTTCCAGCACACCACAGAACAGACACTCTGCTTCCCTTCCTCCCACAGGACACCCGCAGAGGAGCTTAGGACTGGCCTGAGGCCTCTGTTTCTTTGTGATGGGAGACAGGTCCTGGCCATGAGACTGGCATGTGGCCAGGCTGCAAGTGTTGATATAGCTCCTGCAGTTGCCTGAGCACTGTGAGGCTGCAGGCAACCCCATAAGAGATTCATAGAATCATAGAATGGTTTAGGTTGGAAGGGACATCAAAGGTCATCCAGTTCCAACCCCCCACCATAGGCAGGGCCACCTCCCACTAGAACAAGTCAAGAAGCAGGATTCCTGGATAGAACCACATCAGGGGACTTGGGTAATGTTACAGGGATGCAGAAGTGAGGCACCCACTATCTGTCCCAGGTATGCTCTGCTGCAGTGCCAACAGCAGAGCCCTGTGTTAGGTTTGTCCATGCTCCAGAGAATTCTCCAGGAGACCAAGCCCCTGAGCTGTCTATACGCTGTAGATTCCTCCCCACGTCACCTTTGTCAATGATGCTATTTTATTCCCTTCCTCAACCGTACCTGCAAATTTCTTTAGTCCTTTATTCCCTGCTGCAATGGGATGTGGTCCTTGTACATGGTGTCAGGATGAGGATGGGCCTGAACCACAACATGGGTTTATAGATAGTTTCAGGATTGGATCCTGCAGGAGCCTCCATCCCCACTCACTCCATGCACAGCAGGTGATGGGAGTCTCGCCAGCACCCAAAGCTACCCTGATGTTTAATTGTCTGTATCAGGAAATGGTGTGGATGGAGACAGTGTGAACTTCACTGTGGGGAACCTGTAAGAATTGGGCTTTTTTCCCCTACTTGTGTTGAACTTTGCAACTCAGGCTTCACACCTGAGCCGTTTCACCTCTCGAACCCTGACTATTTCTCTCTTAAATTTACATTGCTGGTGCTAGGATTTGGATGTTTGCTCTGCGTTTAGAAAGTGTGTAGTAGGTACTACTGTCCAAATAAAGACATTAGAGTGTAAAGTGAACAAGCAGAGGTATGTAAGAAACTATTACTATCTGTGCATTTACCTGCTTGAGACTTCTAACCGTGATGAGAGTAGTAACTGAGCCGGACCCCTCCATGAAACAGAGTAAGAGCTGTCACTGTCAGAGTGAATGGAGTGACAAAGATGGGACTATACTGCTTTATTCTGATGACTATGAACCCCTTCCAAGTCCACGTGCAAGAGCAAGTGTTTTCCAAACAGAATCTGTGAATTGCCTAAGCACCCTTGAGACTCTGGTCCTTGGTTCTGTGGTCTGTGCTGGTATGTATCTGATTACAAGAGGATTTATAACTGTGGAGACAGCTATTGCTGTTGGTTCTCAATCCTATTTTTAATTAACTTATTTTTAATTGAATTTTTGGTCTTCCTGCCATTTTGTCTTTAATTCTACAACAACTTTATACTTCTCAGACCGAAATGGTTGGTGAGGCATCTCTTATATAGCTGTTTCAGCCAGCAAAGTGATTCTTGATGAAAGAAACAAGTTACAAGAAGGGTCAAGACAAGAACTGAAATTACTCAGAGTGCCCTCCCTGCACATCTGTGGCTCAAATATCTACAGAACCCAGTAGGGCTTCTGCTCTCAGTTTTCCATGTGGATCCCAAGTTTGTCATTAGGTGCAGCATCCTGGAGCCATTTAGTCTCCATCAAAACAAAGTTCACTGTGTCACTTCCACAGCCTCACTGAGGAGAAAAGCCTCACCCTGCAGGTCTGCTGTTCTGGGTAAGCTCAGGGCTGATCCCAGCCATAGAGCTGCCTCTTGAGATAGAGGTCATGCAGCAAAATATCTTAAAATCCTCTTTTGGTTCTAAAGGCAAACCGGACTATCCAGGATCCCTGAGGTCTTAAATGTCCCTTGGCCTTCTTTTGACCCTGTATACACCTTACATTCTTCCTTTAATGATTGACACTCAGTGGGTACGTGCCTAGGGGCATACCGAAGTTGTAGCTGCTTCTTCATCAAAGCAACTGTTTACAGCTGGTTTGAGTTGGATGCTAATAAACAGTATTCTTTTTGTCTTAAAATAAAAAGCAGCTTAAGTCCCTAATGATAAGGATTTTGCGCTTTGTAGGGGAGAAATTCGGCTAGGTTGGGACAGCCAGCCACTCAGCTTAGCAAGTCAGAGTACTTTATACCGGCAGCTAAAGCGCTTTTATCTCCTCAAGTGAGCGGGCTATAGATTCTTATCATTGTGGCAGAAGTGATGAGGGTAACATCTTTAGTTGGAAATCATTGGCAACATGTGGAGAAAGCTTAAGATGTTGTCACACTTTAACTTGGTTCCTAATCTGTTCAAAGGCAGTTCATACTTTCTAACTGTGCCAGCAGGTAGTGAAGAGGGAGTCAAAGACCGTCAGGGTGAAATAGGCTCGTGCTTTTCCTTTGGAGAGTTTATGACTTTCATAAAGCGGGCACAAAGAAACTGCAGCGGTAACTGTTATTGTCTAAATGAAGAGCTTATGTTCACCCAACCATATTTCATTAACTTGTACACCCGAGCTTCTACATTTCCTGCCGGCTTGCTGCGGCGCTGCGAGCGAATCTTACATATTTTAATGCCTATTGCCAGCGAAACGAGAGGAATGTGCAGATCAGCCGTGCCCTTCGCCTGCCCATCGGACGTGTCCGCCGCCACCACCAGCAGCAGCAGCAGGTACGAGCATGTGGCTGCGGTGTCACTCCTGGCGGTCACAAAACGCACAGCGCAGGCTGGTTTGTGGAGTGCGACATGTGTGGAGGTGTGGTCCAA
>VWZI01023205.1:1296136-1306999 GCA_013396835.1 Psilopogon haemacephalus | reverse complement strand
AAAAAAAAAAAAAAAAAGGAATCGTTTTCCTTCCAACAGCAAATTGAGACACTGCTAACAGCATTTTAATGTCAAAGCTGGGGCTTCGGTGAGGGAGTAGCATAAAACAGATTTAGGACCGAACTCTGAAAGCGGAGCAGAGTGGGTTTTAAAATCTTGCCTGTGGACCAGGACCCAATCTTGTTCCTGGGTTCTTCGTTGCCCTTACTTGAAGCAAAAACTGACACAGCTTCTCCCCCTTTATTTATCTTTAGCAGATGATCTTAAGGACCTCAGAGTTGCTGGTGAGCAAACTTCATTCTGTTTCAGCAAATATCCTCTAAAACATCTAAACCAAAAAATATCTCTAAAACATAGAGAGCTTTGTCAGCTTTGCAGGAAGCACAGGACAGTCAGACCAGGATTTTTTTATATTTTGGGCCAAACGTTCAACAAAGCACCTAACTTTCTGAAACATTTGTGGATACCTTGAGATATTTCTGTGCTTTTACAGAACAGCTCCAAGCCGTACACATTTTTCTCACCAGAAGAAAGGAATGCTGTACCGATGTGGTGTGGTGTGGTGTGGTGGGGGTTTTGTAGGCTTTCTCTCTAACAGGCATCTCTAATTTTTCCTCTCCGTATGTTTGTGAGTGCATATGGGTGTATAAAATACATACGTACACATAACCAAAAGTTAAGTTGTATTTTNTTCTGCAAAAGTTAATAAAATGTTTAGACAAACCTTTCAGTCTTGTGAGCTTAAGGGAATAATCCTCTTTGCATGCCTAATAATGTTGTTGGTGTCTAATGGGATTTCATTTTCACACATGTGCAAGTGTCCTGTGTGATATATGTTTAACTGCTGGAATAACTTAAAACCTGTGCGAATGTTCCAGGCCAAAGAAGGGTCTGGGCATGCTATAGGACCTTGCTTATGGATAAATCTTTTTGTATGGCTTTGGAGAGTCTGGTTTACCAAAGCCTGAATACAAACACAGATGCTGATAGCTAAGTCCTTAGGACTCTATCGGCTAGATTTGGCCTCACAAAAGCTAGGAGATTTCGGTAGTTTCATGCTAATCTAAAAATGAGGTTTAGAGAGCAACTTTAATAGTCCTCATCCATACTGAAATAACTAGGTTAGTCTGTTCATTAACTTTAACAAGATGAATCAGACGTTTAGAGTCTTCAGAAAAGCCTGTGTTAAGTGAGCTGTTTATTTTCCATTGTAATATTAAGTAATTGACATGATGTAAACAGGAGTGACTCCACATTGCCAGAGTAAATTGTCATTCCTAGACATTGCAGGACACATCTTTAGCTGCCTGGATTTTGGGGGGTTGGTTGGGGTGGTTTTGGTTTTTTTTACTCTTCCTTTTCCTTTTCTAGTAACTCTTTTTACAGTTTCTCCCCAACGTTCTGTGCCTCTGACAAGTCTTTATCTGCCTTACCACAAGAGCAAAGTTTGTGGAGGAAGGACACTAAAGAGAAACTGTGAGAAGATTGGGGGGGAAGAAAGTTTCATCCATTAAAGGTCAGGCTAATAGAGCGTGATTTAGAGCAGAATATAGCAGGGACTTTTGTAAGACAAGCAGCAACTTTTCATGCTCAGATGGGGATTCTTGGGTTAAATTGCTATCTTTGAGTTCTGAACTTGGAAAGGTATTAAAGTGGAATTAAACCTTTACACAATCCGGCTCTTGTGTCATTCAGGATTTTTTTGGGTTCTGTTTAATTGTACATCACAGCAGGGTTCTGAGTGACTGGTGCTCTAAAGAAATGAGGGGTAGGGTTAAGTCTGCAGCCCACTGCTCTCTGCTAATCCTTCTTGTTCCTTGAAGAAGGATTTACTTTTGCTGCCAGCTTGTGAAAGACTTTCCTCCTCCCGAAGAGATTGTTGTGGCTTTCCTGGGGAGGTGTGGTTGCTATAGCAAGGAGTCACGCCTGGGTATTCTCTCAAACCCTACTGAGAATGGGCCAAAAAAGAGCCGAAGAAGAGTAAAACTGGGGATTAAAAAATGGAACAATGGGAGACAGGAAGATAGGAGTGGGAACAAATGGGAATTACAGCACCAAAAATAATGCAAAGTGACAAAAAGAGGAAATAGAAAAATAATAGCTGCCAGTCGGACTGAAAAGAGAAACACTACAAAAGAACAATTTATTTTCAACAGGCAAAGAAAATAAAAGGGCATCTGGGAAATAAGACACAGGCCTGTGTTGAGGGCTTTTTTTGGTTCTTACTGTATTGCAGACATATATGCACCAAGTATACAAAACTTTCTAGTATCCCCTTCCTAGTTCCACCTTTGCCACAATCTGTTTATTCAAAACAAAATCTTCCTGCTCTCCACAGGCTTTAAATTGTGCATTTCCTTATTTGCTGTTAAAGAACCTTTCAGATTGTGTCTGTTCCTAGGGCCTAAGTGTAGACTAGTTCTGGGCTTTTCATATAAACCAGATCAATAACGGAAGAAAAGATCCAGCTCTGCTCAAATTCTGTTCTTGAATGCTTTCCAAAGAAGCAACTGCCTCCAGGAAAATGCCAGTGGGCACTTGGTTTTGCTGCTGCCACTTACTGCAGACGAATTCTTCAGCTCTTGCCATGGCAATGCCCTGACAGAAGTACCTGGTCCTGCCTCTGCATGGGCGCTGTGCTCAGCACCACGGGAGCGCAGGCTGTGCCTCCCTCCTTCACCCCACCACAGCCTCGTCCCTGCGTGGTGTTGCCCAGCTCATCACTACGCCATATAGAGCTCGCCTTTAGGATTTCTAGTGGCCACGTTTTGCTGCTGAGGTCCCCGCACCCTGCAAGTCACATGCAGCCTAACTTTGCAAAGATCTGAGCGTGCTGATTGCAGCGGAAGAAGCAGAGATTTTCATTTGCAAGTTGCAAGTTGGTCACATTGCAAATAAAATTTAAAAAGGAGCTGGTCCCCACATCTAACGGCAAATCTCTCGGAATGCCTTTCCTGCACCCTACTGCTTTATATATAGGAGAGGCAGAGAGATGTAACAGATGAAACATTTTGTTTATGAAGTGTCTATGTTTTGTTTTATTTCACATGTTTTTGCAATATAGATAACAGATTACACCACGGAGCTTTCATTGCCTTGTGCTATAAAGATACTATAAAGCCTTTCTGGGTATTAATAATAGATTGTGTTGATGAGTTTGGAGAAGCTGGCAATAGACCCCCCACTGTAAAGACATTAACACCACAGGACTAAGGTATCTTTCCCTTGCAAATCAGTTGCTAAATTGGCTGCGCTGATGGGTTTGGGCACAAGCTCTTGTACGGCATCAGTGCGGCAGGCACAGGAAGTTATTGTGTTTTATACTGGCAAATAACGTTTCTTCCTCTTAATGTTCCTAGTTGAGAGGAAGGGCCCTGTGTAAATTCTTTGCCTAAGACATTCTTGCCAGCCAAGAAATAACTTAGAAATTACATTTGAATTGCTTTGACACACGATTATTTTTTACTGCAAAAGTGAAGGCCGGGGCAGTGAATCACCGACAGGACAATTTCCCTGCTTATAGGGCCTTTAGGGTGAATTTTCACATAAAAAAATTATATTAGGAGAATTTCCCTGTGTTGTTGGAGATGTAAATTCAAAGGCAACGGCAAATTCGGCGTGCCACTTAGTGAGCAAGAGGGATAAGGCAGCGCATCCAACTGGTGAGGGTTCAGCACTGGAGACAGGCTGGGCTGTGGTGTGAGACCCTCCCACGCTGGAGCACCCACTGGAAATCAGGGAAGTTGAACAGGCAGGAATTACAGATGGATGTTCTGGGCTGCCCAGTTCAAGAGAGACAGGGAAATGCTGGAGAGTGTCCAACACAGGCCATGAAGATGATTAAAGGACTGAAATATCTGTCTTATGAGGAAAGGCTGAGAGACCTGGGGCTGCTTAGCTTGGGGAACGGCAGACTGATGGGAGACCTTATTAGTGTTTACAAATATCTGCAGGGTGGGGGTCAAAAAGAAGGAGCCAGTCTGTTTTCAGTACTGTCCTGTGATAGGACAAGGGGCAAGGGTGCAAACAGCAAGTTCCACTTCAACGTCAGGAACAAAACTTCTTTCCTCTCTGGAGCAGGATGCCCAGAGAGGTTGTGTGGTCTCCTTCTCTGGAGACTTCCAAAACCTACCTGGACACATTCCTGTGTGATCTGCCCTAAGTGATCCTTCTTTGGGAAGGGGGTTGGACTGGATGATCTCCAGCAGTCCCATCCAACCACTACTATTCTGTGATTCCATGATTCTCTGGATTTATTTTAATATGTGTAAAAAAAAACAAAAACAAAAACCTGTGTAAAAATCCAAAGGCAGAAAACCAAAAAATCTCACTGCTTTTAGGTAATGGCCTAGCTCATGAGTTGCAGCAGAAGTGCAAACTCCCCAACACATATTGTGCTTTTATAGCACTTTGGTATAATTTGGAGCCACACAAAAAAAGCCCAGCAGCAGAAGCCCCATTTTGCATTTTTAAAAACCTGTGGGCAAAAATAACGTTATTTCCCACATGTTTGCCTGCCTAAAAATACAATTCTCACCAACTCGCCATATTTTGTTAATTTATTAGGCTTTTTAATTGCAGCCCTGGCTTTATCAATTCAATTGGTGCCCTTAACTTTTGTAACAGTTTCTATTCTACGGAACAGATTAGGAGAAAATTGCAGCCATAATCTGTACAGTGCAATTGCCTCGCTATAAAGAGGAATGGGAGTAGCTGAGAAGAGCAATTGGATTCCCAAAGGTGGAGCACAGTAGAGCAATATCAGTGACTTTGTAAATGAAAAATTGTTTTAATTCCCTTCTAACAGCAATAATTCGATTCTTCATAAATTTTTCCATCAAAGTGTTGTAAGGAAAAAATGCTATAAAATAGAACTGCATGGCAGTGATGGAAGACAGTTGAACAAAGTGGTCAATTAGGGGGATGAAAATTAAGCAGAGAGAAGAATCCATTCTCTCACATTCTGCTTGAAGCAAGGAACTCCTCTGCACTTTACATTTTATGTTTTACTTTATAGTTAAGGAAGATGTAACTTTTTGGGTCATTCTCTCCCACTTGAGCAAGTTATGTTAGGATGGCAGCTTTGAGTTTCATTTCAGTAAATGTAAATGTATTTGTTGAGTCTTTTCCATCTGTCTCAGAATCATGGTTCCGCCCCTGGAACCACAGAGTCCAGGCATGGTCAGCAAATGTTGGGCCTGCTCGTGGGAGGATTCTTGAGATGCCTCAGCTGCAGGAGCTGGGGTTGGGTGCCAGGTGTCCAGGGAGCCCTTTGACTCGTGGCCTGCATGATCTGCATGATGGTCCCTCTGGACCAGCCCTTGTTGGTGTAGCAACTGTAGGGATCTTGCAAGGACCTAACCTCTGCTCAAGAGGTAACATCAGCTCATTGTCCACAGATGTTTTGGGTTGTTTTTTTTTTCCCTTTACTGAGACCATGTAAAGAGAGAAAATTGACATAGGGCAGGAGTTTTTTTGTCAGTTGTCATTTCTGTTGCAGTCAAAGCCAGCTGTGATGATCCAGCTGGGGCTGCCACATGATACAGAAGTATGTTCAGCACTATAATAAAGGAGAGCCCAAAAATGAACCAAACCCTTTTCCTCTCAAGGAAAATGGGACTTCTTCCTCTTATTCCAATGGGAAGGAAATAAAACAAAGGATAATATCTTTGTGGATATGATTATGACAGAAGCCATTGTGTCGGTGTGGCCATCCTGTGATGCTACCTGGAACCTGACAGAGTGGTTACATGACCTTGTTTGGTAGATTTGCCTCGTGGGCAGAGTGGTTACATGAGGTTGTGGCTCTGACGGTGTCCATGGTCCATCTCCCACTTAGCATGAGGTAACATGTGGGCTCTATTGTTATCTTATCCAATAGGTTGCCTTTGCATGGCAGAAACAGCATTTCTCATGAAAAATACAGGTGAAATGTCCACAGGAAGACAAAAGTAACACAGCACTGAGATAAAAGTGACATTTTAATCTGTGCATCCAAATCCCTGTGGTGAAGCATAGCTTTAACCACAAGCTTTCACCAGGAGCTGGTGTTCTTGTTACAGCACCTGTGGATAGAGGGTTAATAAATATTTTCTTCGGTTCTCCACGAAGAAGAAAAAGGTTTCTTTGTTCTAGTTTCTCCCTAAATATTACTTTTTTTTTTTTCTCTAGAAACTTTTAATTTTTGCACATGTTTTATTACTACTCGGTGAAAGGGAATTAGCTTTCTTTTACTGAAGTTTCAGTTATGAAATTGGCTTTAATAAACTATGTAATTGGTTTTTTTTTTCTGCAGGGAAAATATTTAAAATTGATTCTTTCTTTTTTTAGGGTTTCTTTTATTTTTATATTTTTTCCCCCAAATCATAAAATTATAATATTTCTGTTTTGCTTTAGTGTGTTTGAGATGTTTTGAATGTTGAGAATTCAGTGTAACCAAGCAACCATTTTTCTTTTTTATAAGCACCCATGGGCTGTAAGATGCTTACAAAAATGCTGAAGTCCTATGCTGCAAAAAACCCTGTGCATGGTGTTTTCCCCATTCTGTGTCATCTAAAGAAGATGGAGGTAGCAAAATTTCTCCCAAAGAACAAGTAACAGATGTCATTCATTAGTAATTTAATTTCTTCTCTTAATAAAACTCAGTTGTGTGAAGAGTATAATATATTTTACTTCAGCTTTAACATATTTCCCACTATACGAGTGCCAAATGAGCTCCCAGCTGGCTATATGGGCACCATAGGGATGTGATACACAGGCTGGTACCAGAAAGAACCATGGCAGAGCTAGAGCCTGTGCCTAAAATATTTACAAAAGCTTGTGACCACCAGCTTTGCATATTTATTAAATAAAGAAAATCCAGGTATCTGCTGTGGCTTCTTGCAACACGTAACGTCAGAATAATGCAGAAAGAAAAATGATTTAACATCTCTGATAGGCAGACAGCAGCATCTGTCCTCTTGCATACATCAAACATGGCTTAATAACTTCCTATTTACTGCTTCATGGCAGAGGTCCAGTAAATAAGCAACCTGAGTAAATTAGTCTATTTTTATACCTCTGTCCTGTATAACAAACCTCTTGAACCACACTTAATGTGAACAGCAAATTTCGCACTGCACATGGAGATCTCTCAGCGCTGATTAAATTAGTTATAATAAAACAATTAAAATCTATTTACCCACAGACAGGAGGAAATGAAGGAGCTGGGTGAGGAATAGAAAGGTAAAGGGTGGGTTGTCAGGACAGCAGGAGAGTAAACAGCAGAACCGTGATCCTCAGGAGCATGGCAGGGTCAAACTTGCTGCAAGATAACTATGCGAGAGACAATAAATCAGGGGTACATATTAAACACCAGATGGTTGTGCCCATGCAGGAAGGCACAGTGGATCATGTAACTGTGGTTGTTTCTAAGGATTACTGATTCAGCCTGACTTCACAGGGATATCCTCACAAATAAAATCTTTATAGCCTCTTCCGCTGGTGAACATTTTCATCTACTGTTTGAAGACAAGACCACACGGCTCACTGTTTCCATTGCCTCTAATATATATGCAAAATGAATTTCTTAAGTTCGCCCAGTTTCAGCTAGTGAAGACTTTTTGTCTTTCTGGTACTGTAAAGTTCCTTCCCAGTGATTATTACAAATACTCAGATGGACAGACAGGCCATTGTTCCGAGCTTTAGCTCAGCCCAATCCCCCAAGTGTTTTCAGGCATAGAGGCAAACACACTTAAAAACTCCTAAACCTATTGAGTTGTCTTTCAGAATTGTCCAGGCAACAGAATTTATTTATAAAACTCTTGCGATGGTGGATTCAAAACAAGGTTTTCTTGTTCTGCTTTTCTCCTTTGTCCTCTTTGAACAATTTTCTTTGGAATGTTTTCGTTGTGCTTAGGAGTTGGAGATTTCCTGGGGCTTCTAATAAAGGCATTTGATTTCCACTCTCCACATACTTTAACAAGTCCAAGGATTTTGAGGTTTGACATCAACTTAAGAGAGCTGGAGATAATCAGCTATGGGGGTGAAAAAAATCAGAGTTATGCAAATTGTCTGTGAAACGTATAGAAAGCAAAAGGAGTATTTTTTTTAAAGTGTGTGTGGGGCAGAGTCTTTGTCTCAGCACAGAGTATCTGTGTGCTCCCCTTCAAATTTACGGCTTGGGTTGAAACCTGTAAAGGGGTGATCTGTAAAGTATTCCTGCTATCCTACACTTCCCAACAGGTTTATTACCGTTGGTTTCTAAAACGAACAGTCTAATGAGCAGTGGTTTAGATCCCAGATATCAAAGTCTGGTCATTTGTCAAGATTAGTTTCCTGTTGTGAGGTTGCCTTGTGCAAAGGGAGAAAAAAAAAAAAAAAAAAAAAAGGGAAAAAAAGGGGAAAACTCCAAGGTTCACTTTGGANAAAAAAAAGGGAAAAAAGGTGCATAACCTTAGGTTACTCTCTGGAAGCTGGAAAAAAATACCACCAAATTTCTAAGACAGAATTAACAAATATCATCTCAGAATTAAATCCTACACAGTGCAGCACGTGTGTGTGGTGTGAGTGCAGGTTACAGCGCAGAGGGATCCCAGAACAGGGTGTGGAGAACGGACAAACTAAAGACCTGAAGTCCATGCAGCGTTGTCAGACCCAGCTAACGTTAATTCGAACGAGTTGATGCTGCGCCGAGGACAGTGTCATTCGTTGTTAAGTAAAAGGCTGCCTTTGGAAGCAGCGAAAGCACCACCTTCCTGGCACTCGTCAGTTGCCAGTAGACAACACAAAGTATTTTCTGTGTATGCGTTAGACATCTTTTGTTTCGAAGAAAAAGGGGAAAAAAATAACCCCAGATACTTAGTGTGGCGGTGAGGGACCTGCTCAGCAAAACGTCACACGGCTGAGAAGAAACTGGACTATTTTGCTGTCCCTGTTCGAGGAGTGTGAGGGGGGGGATCCGCTTTCCCACTTCACACCATGTGTGAGCTCCCTGACACTTGTGTCCTCACTGTTTCGCGTCCTACGTTTCGAGGTTCGCTGGGAGAAGCCGGGGGCAGCCGCAGCCTCGCCCTGGGCCGTGAGCCCATCCCCGCCGCGACTGACTCGATCCTGCCGGTCCCGTACAGCTCCTCTCTGTCCCAGTTGTGCTGGGGACCTGGGAACTTGCCCGCTGCTCTCCGGCCGCGGCCGATTCGCGTTGTCTCCCTGCAGCCCCACGCAGGCTCGGCGGCTGCAGCGGAGCGGAGCGGGAGGGGCCGGTTCGGCAGCAGCCGCTTACGGAGCAGGCATCCCCGCCAGCTTCTGCTTTCAGAGGAGCAGCCTTCCTGTTCCCAGTGGGAATGGGGAAGCAGCACCCAGCGTTCGCTCCTCCAGGGGACTCCCCTCGGACCGCTCTGTGTTGCCATCGACAGCGCGGCCGCGGCGCGGCGATTGTCGCAGCATCCCTGTTATAGCATCTTTGTCACAGCAGCCCTGCAGAGGTGTTTAGCAGGTCGCAATGCCCGCAGCGCAGGGTCGTGGTCACTTTGTCAAGCTGCTAAGATTTCTCAGACCGGCAGCACTGGCTTGAAGTGCCAGGGAATGACGCTGGAACTGGAGGCTGCAGGAACTGCTGCAGCTGCCACCTCTCCCGGCCCGCCTGTTCCACCTGCAGCCCCAGAGCTGGACCATGTGTAAGGTCTGCCCGTCCATCCCCGGAGCCATCGGTCAGATTTTACACAGGCTGACTGTCCCAGTGCATATGCTGCTGAAGGAAGCCAGATGCCTTCACACCAGATTTGCTAATCTTCAGGCTTTAAGTGTGCTCCATCATCACACCAGTCCTCAGACAAAAGATACAAGCTTAATTAAACTGAGTCAAATAGATTTAAGCAGTTAAATAGAAAAAACTTTTTAAAAAGTGCTTAAAATCTGTTTGCTTTTTTTTTTTTTTTTTTTTTTTTTCCCTCTTCATCCTTTTGTGCTTTAATCCTTTCAGATATGTTATTGTGTATAGATACAAATATTTCCTGCCTAGGAATGTGCTAGCTAAAGCATTGTAGGAAAAATCTTGCAGGCAAAGCCAACAGACTGTATGGAATAAGATGGCTGTGCCTGTGGGTCATGCGAGGCATCAGTTCCCCTTTAATAGGTTTAATTTCTGATGGACCCAAAAAAGATCCACTCCGTTCATCTCACGTGGCTTGAGCTGTGCCCTGTGGCTGTGGTCTGCAAAGGTATGCACCGAGCCAGCAAGGTGAATAGTGGAGATCTCTTCTGTTAGAGCAAAAGGTACAGACAGGGACAGCCTTCAAGTTCTTGGGCACTTGGCCTTTCTCTGGATGCTGCATGCAGATGCATTTGCATTTTCTTTTCCCTCCTGCCCATTCTGTGACTCCTTCATTTTGCTGTGGAGCTGGTGACTGCCATTTTGCTGTACTTCTCAGCTCAGACAAAATGGAGGCTTTGGGGGAATCAGTAACTACCAAAGCCTGTGCCTTCTAAAATTGAAGATAATCGCCTTGTTTTATGAAAAAAAAAATGATCATTCTGAGGATGAAACAAAAAAATCCCAGCTTGCCCCATCCTAAAAATCAGAATCTCCTTTTGTTCCTGTGGACACATGGGTGCAGTTGTCTTAATTTCGTTGCTGAAATGTAAATGTTAATGCACCTTGCACTGTGATGTATTGCCATAAAAGACACTGAATTTTAAATCGCCAAGCCCACGGTGTGATACAGTGATGTAACTTAGCTATTCATCTTTATTTGAGGCAGCCCTCTTCCTACAAGCTCACCTAAGGAGATTCCTAGTTGCCATTAGAAGAGCAAAATAAAATTAATCTAAATCATTCTAACTTTATCTGACAAAATTAATGATGGACGAAAGAGGAGGTGGAGGGGG
>VWZI01023205.1:1270843-1291178 GCA_013396835.1 Psilopogon haemacephalus | reverse complement strand
TGTATGTATGTGTATATATATATATATATGTATGTAAAGACTTCAATTATTAATTGTTTTGTCCTGTAGGTCAGAGAAACATTAGCAGCTGAAACAGGACTCAGTGTGCGAGTTGTCCAGGTCTGGTTTCAAAACCAAAGAGCAAAGGTAGGTTGTTTGTCAGGTTCTCAAAAGTGAAATGCAAATTGTCCTCCAATACAGATTTCCCCCCTCCTCTAGCACACACCACAGGGATCTCAGGACTGAACTGTAGGTATTTTGCATGCACTGCTGCCTACATCCATACAAGAAAAGCAACTTTCACAGACATTAAGTTCATGTTCTCAAAGCAGCATGAGGTTGGGAGTAAATTCCGCATGCAAATATGAACTGGAAACTGAAATGTTTAAGCTTAGAAACGAAACTGAGGCCACAGTGGTGTGTGCATGAGTCGAAAAATGGTCTGCATGAAATGATTTGATGTTTGCTGAGAGTTTTGTATGGAAACAAAATTGTTGCATTCAGAGCTGTGAGCTTGTTCTGTTCTTCCTCTTTCATTCAGATGAAAAAACTTGCACGAAGGCATCAGCAGCAGCAGGAGCAGCAAAACTCACAGCGACTAGGGCAAGGTAGGGGATTTGTGATGAAGACAAAGGAAGGGGAAAAGAATCTGTAAGGTTTCTCAGAGTGCCATTCCCTCATAATGTGTTAAGCACAGCCATACAGGGCATGCACAAGTCTGAGAATACAGTGTGCCATCACCAGTAAGAATACAGGAGTGCTGTGTCTGAGTGCAAGACCCTGGAGGTGCTTACACAGCTTTCTGTTACCTCCTTTCTAGAAGAAATGTGCAGTGCAGAAGCACTTTCACAGGAAGAAATCTCCAGGAGGCTTACTCCAGATCTTCCAATTTGTGTTCTCCGAAAGAAAGGGGAATAATTCTCAGCAGGACATCTGCAGGGTCCTTGCAAGGGTGGCAGCATCACTGCCCCAGCCAAGGCACAGGGAGCCCATCCTGTGCCCTAGCAGCTGGCTGGACCCTGGAACAGGCACTTGCACAGAGGTACCAGGGCTTGCCTTGCTGCTCCACAGATGCTCTTGACATTCTCCAACTTCTAAGGCCTTGCAGCCTCAAATCCCTCTCCTTATGTAAAGAGAGAAAAATTGGTACCAACAGAAGTTGGAGAGTAACAGAGCTGAGACTCTGGGAGAGGCTTTGGGAAGATGTGGTCCAGCACCCAAGAGACTCAGAAATTCTGTAGTGAGAAATGACAAGTCTTTCAACTTACTGCTTAGGGTTGTACTCTCAGCAAAAGGTCTAAAGGGCTTCTCTAAAGGACAGGACACAGCTAACTGGGTTCACTCTGTGCTTGGGTTCAGCATTGCCTCTGATGCTGCTGTCTGCTACTTCTTCATTCCTAAACAGTGACTGTGCCCTCCTGTTTGCTTTGCAGAAGTAATGTCCAACCGAATGGAAGGGATGATGACATCTTACACACCACTTGCACCACCACAGCAGCAGATTGTAGCAATGGATCAAAGCAGTTATGGCACAGACCCATTTCAGCAGGGTCTTACCCCTCCACAAATGCCAGGCGACCACATGAACCCTTATGGTAAGGCATGCATCATTCTGCCACATCAGAGGTAGCAGGGTTCCTATGCTGGGGCACACACCACAGGTTCGGTGACGTTGGTTACTTTTCTAGGATTTCTTTCTGGGATTGGTAGCAGAGAATTTGTAAAAGTCAATTTTGTGTGTATATTTTCATGTCCACAGAAGGGGGTAGAAGAGAGCTCAGCCCAGGCTCTGGACACTCTTCAGAACTGTTTCACAGTGTTAATTGTGATAAATCATAAATCAACTGATACCACCTCTCCAGCTCCCCTTTTTAAAATCCCTATTCAAGACACTGAGAAATAAATAGTACCAAATTCTATCTCCCTCACAAGGTTTTCTTTTTTTTCTTAGAAGCTTGGGGAAAAAAGTGCCTTCAGTAAAGAGAAGTAATCTATTCATTTCCAAACAAATAAGCACCCCTGTAAGACCCCTCAGACAGGATGCTTGGATTTGTTAAAGAACAGTTCTTGAGCTACCAAGAGTTGTGTTACATCACACACGTCTCTTGTGCAGTTCTCCTGCATAATGTTATTCTCTGCCCAAAATAAGGTGATGGTTTGCTTTCATGATTCCCAACCACACACCCTCAAGCAGATAGGAACACCAAATGCATCACTAGCATGAAATGCCTAATACTTGCTTCTGGACAATTGCAGTGTGGCATTTAAATAAAATTTAAGAGGATTTCTCAGACTGTGATTATTGGCCTTGCTATAGCCCAAAAAAGAGCCTGTTAAGTCAGACTTGTTTCTGCTGACCAGGAGCACTTGATTGTAGAGGTCTGTGTGCATGTATCTTTTGTGAACATGGCATGCAGAGACCAACAAGAAATCTGCTTTGGGTCTGCATTATTACTTCTCCAACTGAGACAAGTCCATAGGATACACCAGGCAATTTGGTAAATCTTGTAAGCAGCTGAGGACATTTGAAGTGCCAACGAGCATTAGACTGCTCCTCATTTTGTTGCTAACAGTTTGCTGGGCTTTCTAAGCAAAACTCCTTGAGGGGCAAGTTCTGTGATCCCAAAAGGGCATAGGAGAAAGCACAAAGCTGTTTCAAATGAGTGCAGGAGGAAAAAGAGACAGACTAACACTTTTCTTAGTGCTCACAGTTAAGAGCTCTTTCTGGCTCCTCAAGAGTTGAAGTTGAAATCTCAGTTGCTAAGGGAAATAAAAGGTGCTGTTCCAAACCAGCCCCAAAAAGAGTGAAATTTTCTGAAAGGAAAGTGTGTTTACAACAGCAGCTCACTGGAGGCCAGGGAAGCTGAGTCCCCTTCTGCCTCCTGTCACATTTGTAGGTCTGTCTTTTACGTTGTGCATAAATTACTGGTGACGGCTCCCAGACTGCTGTTTGTTGTTGTGGGCACTCAGGTCTGGTCCCACCTTTCTCAGCAGCCCCAGCACCCCCTCAAATGCCAAACCCCAGCTCGCAGAGACCTGGGGCCTTGCCCCTCCCCAGCGCTGTTTGCTCCCATTGTCGGCCAAGGCTCTTTTGTGCCGCTGACTGAAGCATAAATTAGATGCTGGCAGACTTGGGTGGCACTGCTGCCAGTTGAACTCTGCGAATCCGCTTGCCAGCCTCCCTATTTGTGGGCCGGACTCTTAGAGCAAAACTAGATTAAGGTGTAAGAACAAACCCAGGAGCGTTGCCTTTTGCTGCAGCGTGCAGGGTAGGCGCATCCCCGTGTACTGCATCCCGCCGTGGCCGCGCAGCATCCAGCTTAACCTGTGCGTTTCGTTTGCAGGGAACGACTCCATTTTTCATGATATCGACAGTGATACCTCTTTAACTAGCTTGAGCGACTGTTTTCTTGCCTCTTCCGAAGTTAACTCCATGCAGGCTAGAGTAGGAAATCCCATTGACAGGCTGTACTCTATGCAGAGCTCCTATTTCGCCTCATGAAAATCAAAGAGAACAAGCAGCCGGCGCGTATTTAGCCAGTGACTTTTTCCAGTGCAGACTCTACAGCCATATGTTGCCCAGCTCTTCCTTCACAGTTGACTCCTGCCGCCTCTGGACTGCAAAGAGCATTTCTAGGAAGACTCTGCCTGTGTGCATATATGTGTATGTATGTACATATATATTAATAGCTACCTACATACATACATATATAGAGAGAAACAAAACACACCCACCAGTCCCATCCCCTCGATTCCCAGCTTGCGCCAGACCACGAGACAAGCACAGAAGGAACAGAAGACCCTGCTCATCAGCAGCCTTTGGTTTGGTTTGAGCTCCTCGTTGTAAAGGAAATGGATTTTGTGGAAAGCCAGACCTTTTCCTCCTTTCTCTCTTCNTCTTTTTTTTTCCTTTTTAATTTTTTTATTTTTAAAGCCACTGATACTGACATCAGTCGCCCATATGACAAATAAATGGAAGAAACTGGAGGTTCCTCCCTTTTCTTACTGCATGATTCATACTATGTTGTGGAGAAATTGCCATTTGAACTGTGAGAAGTTAATGTAAATGTGACGTTCAACATTTGTTTCCTTTCTACGCTGTTTCTACATAACCTAGATCAGCTCATTAGTTTATAGCCCTTATGCATATGATAACTGGGGAAGCTGCTTAACACTCATATTTGTGGAGCAAGGCAGTGATTTCAAAAGAAGAAAGGTCTATGACCCTGGAGAGGAGATGCATGTTAGGGGCAGAGGCTTTTAGGTTAGTCTTGATCTTAAATAATTAAAACTAAAGGTGCTTACAAGACAGAGTTTTATTTAATTACTCTTTTTGTTTGTTTGTTTGAAGTGCGAGAATGAAGCATTTGCATCTGTTTGTAAGTGTTGCAGTGGCAAATTTCAAATCTAGATCATGATTGGCAAACCTGTGCTTGTTCATCCCGTTCTGTTCAATGCTACTGTTTCATTGTCCAGCTGGAGCAATTAAGCACTACTTTAATTAATTATCTGGCCTCAGCAAGGATCTATGATATACAGTTCTAGCCTAAACCATCAAGTCCTGGAATTTGCACTGACTGGGGGGGAAAAAAAAAAAAATCACACCAAAACCTATGTGGTTTAGGTATGTTTGAGCTGGAGTCTAACCCAAGCCCTGCAGATTTCACACTGATTTGACTCCTGTATTTACCTTAAGTAGCCAAACTAACCTGGTAGTGCTAATGTAGGAAGAGCGAGTACACAAATGGAAGGGAATGTCCCAGCTGAAGCCCGAATGCCTCAGATGCTGAAGTTTGAGCATATGCCATATAGGTTTTTGTAGGGCATAAAATATCATAAATAATAATAGTATAGTTATAAATATTGCCTGGTGATAATTATAATGTGGAGAGGCAGACAAGTACGGTCATGGCTCTTAGTGGAGAAAACTTTGTGGGGAAAATTTGCCAGGGTAATATCAGTAATTATAGGGTGTGTTCAAAATAGAGCTCATGGGGAAAGATTGGCAGGATAGGCACTTTCTTAAATAAATACCTTTAATATATTGACCATAACAGCCGAAAACAAGTCCAAGGCGCTGGTTAATCCGAATCCTCCAGGCTGAGGACTGGTACCCAGCCAGCCCTGCAGAGTCACTCACGGGCTCAGCACCTTCTGCAGGAGCCCAGGACTCTCATCACTGGGGCAGGCCAGAGTTGGCCCTTCACAGCCTCAGGACCCAAGGGACAGCAACCTCAGCAGAAGGGGGTGCTGCTGGGGACAGCTGCCCACCCACCACTTTGCTGATGGAGGGGGGGCCCTCTTTTGTCCCAGAGGGATATAGATGGCCAGGATCAGATGACAGGTCTAAGGAGAAAAATAAGATCACACTCCCCGCCCCAGTGTGGAAATGTGGACCAAGCACGTCAGTGATTTCTCGAGAAAGCAAAGTTTTATCTGCAAGTGGAGTGCTTGCATTTCCCTCTGTGGAGGTGAGGGGAGAAGGCTCTGTGTGTGCAGTGCAGGGGAACAAGTGCAGCCTCAAAGCAGCCCCTTCCCACTGCTGCACGGTGGCAATGCTCCTGTGATGCACACACAGCCCTTCTGCAGCAAAGGGACTGATGGCTCTGCAAGGATGCTGGGGTGATGCTCCCCTCCCTGCAGGTCCTCATCTCCTTCCTCTGTGGCAGCAGCCCGAGCTGCAGGCTGCCATGCCCAAGGAGCTGGGACTGTCACACCTATAGGCTTTTGCTAGCTCCATTCTCTTGCTTTCTGCCAGGGATGTGGATTTTCAGCTGATGGTTGTGAGCCCCTGGATATGGTTTGAAATTGGAAGGATTTCAACCCAACCCCTTCAATTACTTTCCCTTTTCCTTGTGTATCAAAATGAATAATTTCCTTTCTCTCTGCATGATAGCAAACATCTAAAAGAACTCAGGTGATCCTCACTGCTTGCAGGTCAGAAGGCAAGCAGATTTCATGTGGCACATTATAAACATTTGTCACCACTGATCTCAATGGATTCATCAAGTTTTCCTCCCCACCCTTCTGCTGTGCTCCTGTAGAATCATAGAAAAGCATCTTCACCATCTCAGACATACTGGGTTTATAGATTCTATCTGTAGGCACAACCTTGCTTCATCCCTCATTACTGGCAGGATCAAAATGGCATTTTTAGTGTTTACAGGGACTTATATGAGAACTATAATGTGACCTACAGTTTGGAAAGCTGCCTTGTCCCAACTCTACCTCTGCTTCTAGGCTGGATGTTTTAAAAAACCCCAATCCGTTTCCAAGGAAAGAATCAGACATCCCATTTTATAGCTGAAGTAACCATAACCTTTTGCTGATTTTTTTGGATGACTGTCTCACACCTTTCCCTGCCCTCCACTCCCTCCCATTGCTTGTACATACCATCTCCTCTTCCCTTGGTGTATTGTATGATGATGCCTTAGCTGTTTGTTCCCCTATATTCTACCATACCTGGTGTCATGTGCACGACACAGTCAAGCCCTCTGGCACGTGGAATGTTTCCCATGCCACGGTGGGGTTGCTGCTGGTCAAGGGAAGGAATGCATAGCCAATGATTTCCAGTGGACCCGTGATAGCTGGCAAAGGCCAAAGTTCATTAAAGCAAAATAAATGTCACCTTTTTTTTTTTCTCTTTTTTTTTCTTNTTTTTTTTTTTTTTTTTTTTTTGTGGAATGAATTACACTACTGGAGTGTGATCATTGTGGTTTTAACCTGGGACCTGCAGTAAAAGATTATATGGCAACCTCTGACCTATTTGATTTCTGCTTTGCTCTCCTATTGTCAAGGGAATGTCACCGATCAGGTGAAAGCAAAATGTTTAATGGGCCATATCACATTAATATCTTACACCAAGTCAAATTGATAAACTCTTGCCAAAAAATTCTTAGCATCTGGCACTTCCATGGAAACCACAAACAATGATTGCACATATGGGAGCTTGAAGGCTAGAGGTCATGACAGCAGTTTATTACATGCACCTTGCAGTGATCATTTTCCCTAGGAAATTAACCCCTCTCCAATATAAACGCATCAAGTGAGCTCTTCGCCGTGTTTCAATCACGTTGTTTTGGCTAAACAAGGAATACGTGTTAAGCTAAAGTGGTGACAAGATGCAATTAAGTAAAAGATGATTGATTAGGCTTCAGCGTTTGCTCAATAATGTGTAAAAAAGATGAGGGTGAGATCAGAGTGAGGGTGCGAGGTACCAGCTCCCTCCCAGGCCTTCCTTGTGCAGCTGCCAGATGTGTAACGGTGGCACACAGAGATTCCCAGCGTTCAGGAATGGTTCCTGAGCAGTGTGGTCCTTGATCCTGGTGCCAGGCTCTTGGCTGGGCAGCAGCCCATTTCCATGGCATGGCTGAGTGTCAAGGCAATAATTCCTGTCAGGTGTCGATGTCCTCAGCCCCTCGCGTCCCATTGTAAGTGTGGGTTAAACCCTGTGCTGTAAGCAGTTAGAGGCTGGAGGTAAATGTGCTTCACAGTCACAACACGGAAGACAATATAAGTAGAGTGTGGTGGTTGTGACCACTGATTGAAACACCACCCTAGGCCTTTTGAGCTCCTTTTCTTCTTTAAACTCTGTCATCAAAACATCCAGCTCACGTGGCTCAGCTGCTGCTAACCGTGCCCATGGTGTGACTCACGTTGGTCTCACCACCACGGCTGCTAAGTGGGTTTCTCAGACCCACCCTGCACAAGTTGGATGAGTATTACCAGGTCCTTTGAAGGGGTCATTGCCACTCTTGTCAGCAGCAACTCAGCCACCTCTCTGCGCCATCATGGCGTGTGAAAGGTCCTTCATGCTGGCAAACCTTCCAGGGATGATGTGAACCCACTTACCTCTTCCTACTGTGCTCAGGACTCCCTTCCAGTTTCCTTAAGGATCAGAAGTATATCCCAAGCCACCACCCCAGGAGCCCCAGGGAACCCAGCTCTGTAATGCTGCTAGGGATGCTGCAAGCTGGGGTTTGCAAGAGCACCTCTTTGAATTGCGTCATAATAATTTTGCTTGTCCCCAAAAGTCACTAGAAATTAACAGCAGACTCCAGGAGGAAGGGAAGAGTTCCTACAAGCCTGGAGCTTAGTCATAACATTGAAAGGACAGAGAGGCTACCAAAGCACATCAAAGCCATGGGAGCTGGAGCTGCAGTACCCAAAGCCTCACATGCTCAGGGTAGTGCTTTCCCCAGTCCCGTGCCCAAACCCTGTTGTGCATTTCTGACCAGCAGACACTCCCTGTGTGCAGGTCTGTCTCCTGCCCAGCCTCCTCACCCTGGTGGCACAGGACAGCTGCACCTAGAGCGGTGCAGCCAGGGCTTTAGGCAGCTGCTCTCTTTGCTGGGGGTTGCTTGGGCACTTGCCTACCTCTCGGCAGGTATTCCAAGGCTTTGGGCTTTGGTGGGGTTTAAAGCATGACCATGTGAGGCCTGTCTGAACGGACTGAGAGTCGTTTGCCCTCCTCACGGATGCAGCCAGGTCCCCTTGGTTCTGCACACCTCGTTTCCGCTCAGCAGCGACTGTGAAGGGGCTGCCAGATAACTTTGCATTGGGAACTCTGTTTTTAAGTGAACACCCTATTTTTTAGCTGTGTTATGGCTGTATTACTTGTATATTTATATATTCTGTATTTATGTTATCGAAATGTAGTATTTTGTAGCTGTCTGTTATGATTTGTTTAACTTGTACAAAGTATGACTATGCTCTCTCATGCTTAACAAGCTGCCTCCCACCCTAGGTCCTTTGCTCTTTGCCCTCTGTGTTGGTAACAAACCACCATAATGTATGAAGATTTTTTTTTTTCTTTATCTCTTTCTTTCTTTCTTTTTTTCCTTTTTTTTTTTTTTAATTTAATTACTTGTCATTGTTAAATTATTTATTAGTGTTTTTAAATTTCACTTCACTGCTAATTTGTTGGGTTTTTTTTTTCCCTTCCACCATTGCCTGGCAGCTAAGATACCTTAGTAGTTTCTCATCCCTTATGCTCCTTCCCACGTGCACGTGAGTGCACACACACACCCCACACACACACACACATACACACACATATACACACACTCTAAACTAAAACAGGAAAAGAGAAAAAAAAAAAAAAGAGAGAGAGAGAGATTCCACTTCAGTATATTTGTAAATAAAAGCAACCTGTAAACAAAGCAGGATTTTCTTTCAGTGTGCAGTTCTTTCTTTGCTTTTGCAGACTGAAGGTGTGTTCTGGGTGTACAGGGGGATGGCATCCCTCCTCTCTCAGGCAGAAAAACCCAGGAGAGTGCAATCACTGAGGGCTGTGACCACCAAGCACTGTGCTGAAAGTTCTGAGTGGCATGGAGCAGCAGCCTGGGCTGCTCAGTAAGTGTCCTTTGTTCTCCCAGAGTCTTCTTCCACACTGTTCTTTGGCCTCTGCAGATCGAGAGCTCTTCTGTAGGGACGGGGACAGGTTTTTACACATCGGCAGATGTAGATGTGGTACTTAGGGACATGGTTTAGTGTTCAAGGCCAGGTTGGATGAGGCCTTGGGCGACCTGTTCTAGTGGGAGGTGTCCCTGCCTATGGCACAGGGGGCTTGGAACTGGATGACCTTTGAGCTCCCTTCCAACCTAAACATTTCATTCTATGATTCTATGACCTGGCAGTGTTGGGTTAATAGTTAGACCTGATGATACTAAAGGTGTCTTCCCACCAAAGCAAGTCTATGGTTCTATGGCCCTCAGCTGTTTTTTTGCATGGACCAGTTAAGGACAGGAAAAGTCTGCAGGAATTCAAGGTGGTGCAACCAGACCAGCCACTCAGACAGAGCTCTGTCAGGATCAACATGCGTGGGGGGCAGGTGCTTCTTGTTCCTGGCAGTGCCAGGAAGGCTGACTCTGAAGCACATGGATATGACTACTCACCTGAAATAAACCTGGTAGCATTCTGGGCACACCTGGGGTCATGACAAGCCTGGGTGCACCACTCCTCTGCCACTGGCCACAGGCACAGCAGTAGAAGAACTCAAGGCAATACCTTCTCATTTCAGCACACAGCTGACACCATGGACACAGAAGCTTCCTGCCCCTCTGCTTCTTCTGTTGTGCAGCAGAAGCCAGGAGGACGAGCAGCATTTGAAGTGGTACATGAGCTGCTGCTTCTGGGGAAGAAGTCAGTGCTCCTTGCTGTTACCTTCTGCAGCAATGTCCGAGAGCCAGACAGGCTTGTGGAGGTTAAGGGCCATTTGTTACTGTTAACAGCAGCACTTTGGGCACAGCCTCCCACATGCCTGCATTTGCCAGGGCTGGGTGATTTGGCAAGGAATAGATCTGACTGGATGCCTGTGGTGCCCATGCCCTGAGCAGCCCCACTGGTGACAGCCAGAGCTCACCTGGTCCTGTTGGTCCAGTTTCATTGCAAAGCAAGGGAGACACTGTTAATAGGCTGCCTTAAAAGTCTGCCATTAAAACTATTTTTAAGCTGAGGCTTATGATTTCCAGCTAAAAGCTGGTTTTCACCTACAGGAGCTACATGCTCAGTTTTCCAGAGAAAATTTTGATTTCTTTAATAGAAATAAAATGTCTCAAATGGAAAATTTCCGCCCCAAACCTGCTAGGTTTTCGAAGGACACTGAGAAAGGAACATTTTTTGTAAGAGATATTCTTTGAAGGGAAGCAGAGCAGAGCAAATGCAGGTGTGGAACGTGAACCAGCTCCAGAATTAGGCAGCCAGATAAGCTGGGCCAAGGGTTTTAACCACTTTTCTTCTGCTGAGGTGACAGACAAGTGTCCATGTGGTTATTGTGTTATCATCCTAACTGATGCCATTTCTCCTTAAGTGAAAAGGCAGCATTACTGCTGACTTGGAGAAGCAGCACAAGAAGAGAGGTGCAGGGCAATGAGAAAGTCCAACTGTCCATCTTGCTGCTGCCTGTGCTTTGGGCCAGCTCCTCAGGCTGGCTGTGCCTGGGGGCAGGGAGCCAAGCCAAACAGCCTGCCCTGGCAGGGAGCATTGCTGCTCTGCTGCTCACTGCCACAGAGGGTTCATCTGGGAAAACAGTGCTGGCGTCCTCAGTGCCTGGGTGCAGACTGTCCTCCCTGCTGCCAGTCCTCCCTGGTAGGTACAGCACACACAGACCCAGCTGGCATTACAGCCCTGCCCAGGAACTCTGTGGGCCTCAGAAGCAATCTTCTCCTCATGTGCTGATGCACAGGCTGCTGCTGGAGCTGCATTGGTGTTTCCAGTGCCTGGGACATAGCATATCTGTCTGGAGCCAGGAGCAGGACCCTGAGCTGGAGATGTAGTGGTTTTGGTCTGACTGGCCAGGTGACGGCAGTGGGCAGCAGACCAGCCAGCCCAAGCACTCACTGGGCACCATCTGTTGGGCACAGACTGGTACAAGCAGCTGTGGCAAGCCCAGAGCATCTTTTCTGCCCAAACCACCACCAGTGCTGTCCCAGTGTGAGCTGTTGTGGCAGAAGCCCTGGCAAAATGCTGCATGGTGGCCATGGTGATTTTGGAGAGACCTAATAGGATCTTTCCTGAGGCAAAACACATTCAAGAGGAGCTTCACGCTGAAGCAGACAAATGTTGTAAGTATTAGCAATGGATTATAAAGTATTCATCAAGTAATGGCAAATCTGAGACCAATATAAAATGATAGATCCATGCTGGAGTCTCTTGGGCCATGTAAACATGAACATGAACTTCAGCTGAGGTTTGATCCGGTCACATCTGATTACTCATTGCCATTCCAGCTCCAGAGACAGCACATTTCTTTTCTATGCCTCAGGCATAAAGTCACAATCTCTATTTTTTTTTAAATTAAAAATCAAAACACACAGTTTTACAGCTGAGCTGATGCCACCAAAAGGGGCAGCCTCATTTCCACCCACTGCTGCCAGTGACACCGTTCAAGCACAGCCTTCGAGTACTCATTCAGGCAGGGTGAATTCATCTGGCTTGGAAAAGGGTCCAGTAAGGACCAGAAGAGCAGCATTTCCCCCTAGAACAGATGCTTGATCTGACTTGTGCTGTAAGTACAGGGCTGCAAGAGTCAGTGAGAGAAAGGGAATGCTCTGGAGAACTGGGGTTGGGTGGAAGGAGCCTCAGCTGCCCTTCCACAGGGCAAGCCACAGCTTTATCCGTGGGGATGTGGTGCACCCCGGATGAGGGGTGTCGGAGAAGCACCTGGACTTTCCCACTGCAGTTTGCACATCACCTGTGCAACACCACACAGGGCACACTATGCCAAGAGGCAGCAGATCAGTGATGTAATACAAACCAGTTGTGACTCTTGCAAACTTTTCCCTCAGTATTTAATTCCTAAGGATCCACAGATAAGTGCTGAACACGGATCTCCCTTCTAATCTCTCTCCAAGGGAGGGGAGGAGACATAGCCCTGAGTTCAACCTGAAGGCCTGATCAATAAAGCATCTTTGTTCCCAGGCAGTGCCTTCTTTCCCTTTTGCTGCCCAGCTCCAAATTGCATCATCCTGTCCCCCTTATGCTTGTTATTGGTGGAATGTCACTAAGGAAAAATGAATTGCCATTAGCAATTGGTTTCACCTAAGTCAGAGTTAGCTGCTCAAATATTCATGCTCCGTGTGCATCTAATATTTATGAAGGAAGAATTACTGAGTTGCCTGTAGCTATTTCTGAATCTCACCCCCTCCAAAAAAAGAAAAAAAAAAATAGGTGAAAGGGATCAGAAAGGGGGAAAAAAAAAAAAGGACAAGAAAAAGATGATTAATACATTTGGGGCTTGGTGTTGTGCATTGTTTGTGCTGTGTTTCTCTTTGGTGTCAGCGAGACAGAATGAAGACTGATTTATATGCCACAGCTGTAGCAAACAAAAGAAGAAGAGACCAGGGAAATGGCTAGAGGTAAAAATGCCGGTGCAAAGGGCTAAAGGCCTGCACCTGGGTACTGCTTCCCATGCAGTCTACCTCCTCCCCCCCCTTGGAGCACCTTGTAAAATCAGATTATCTGCTGGACACCGGAGTTCAAACAGCCCTTCAAAAGATTTGTCTTAATAATTGCTGCCTTATCTTAACTTCTGGGTTTTTTTTTATCAGCCAAACTGCTGCTGGGAGGCAGATCCCGAGGATAAGGTGCTGTCACTCTTAATTATTATTACCTCTTATAATGAAAACACATTTGCCCATCCTTTTGTGCACTTGGAAATGATGTGACTAATGAACGCCAAGTGCTTTATCAATATTTTTAATATATTTAAAAAAAAAAAAGAAGAGAAACATTATGAATGTGGCCCCAGCGTGGAAAATGATTGTACATTAAATGCTATTAAATAAAGAGCAGACTCGCTTCTCGTTTATTTGCATTCAAATATAAACCAATTTCTCCCCAAGAACGAAGCAGGTTTTCACATTCTCAGAAAGCCTTCCTCTCCTAAAAGCCAGGTTTTGCAGTGAAGATGCTGTGGGGCTATTTTCCATCACAGAAGTAACCTGGTAATTAGCACTAGAACCAGCAGGTACATCCTGAAATGAAGGAGATGATAGAGGATGCTACTTCTTTGTTTACTTGTGATGGGAAAACAAAGCAATTCTCTTTGAAAGCCCACTAATGAATTTGGCTTGTAGTATTTATCAAAGCAACAGCCACCATTTGCATTCTTTAGACTTTTTTTTGTTCTCATACTTGGAGAACCCTGCGAGAAATACTTGGGTGAAGTGAAGACACACCACCGGCCGTACCTGTGGAAGACCTTCAATTCAGAAATGAGCTGCACATAGCCATGTCCTTGGCCCTCACTTGGCTCTGGCAGTTCCTATCAATGGTGCTTGGGGTTGGACTGCCTCCTCATTGCTGCACACTAAGCCCTGGAGTTTAGCTTCACTGCTCCTGCAGGTCACAGGCTCCTTGATCATCACACAGTGAGCAGGACACAATACTAGACATGATGAGAGCTGCACCCTGAACTGCAGAGAAAGAAAGCAACACTGAGCAGACAAGTATGTAAACCACAACATGAATTAGAGTAGCACACATTTCACTGGCTCTTAAGAGAGTATTTGCTCTTCTCCACCCTCTGGATTTACCCTTTTGCTCTTTTCTACCCTCTGGATTTACATTAACTGATAATCTTTTGACCTTTAGTTAATAGGAGGGCATTGCATTCTCTCTTCTTTAGTCTAAAAGAGGTAATGGAGTGATGTTTCCATATGCCTTTGGGATGGTGTGGCCACAAGGACTAACACAACATCTGCTTGCTCAGAAATCTTCCTGCCCACCACTCATGCCAGTGAGCCACTGGTTAGCTGGTGACAAACACAAAATCCATTCCTTAGCAGCAGCAAACTATGAGGGTCTGATTAGACCCTGGCAGAGTCAGATGATGTCCAAAGTTAAAAGGAGTTTGGAAGACAGGCAGGTAAGAGCAATGCTTTTATGGCAAGCATTTAGTAGCTGGAACCTGGAATGGGAGGCTGGACAGCCCAGAAGCCTGGCTTCAGTGCTCAAACCACTCATGCTGTCTGTCAGTGACACATAGATTTTTCTCACTGTCTGCTGTTTGTGTGTCCTTTCTCTTCCAAAAAAACCCAAATCTTTCAGTTTGCTGCAGGGTTTTACTTACTAGGCTTATTCAGAATTCAAGTGGTTTTGCCAGAGTTGAACCATTTTTCCATACAAATTACTGTAGAAAGGGGTAAGGTGCAGAAGGATTTCTTAAAGCTTTCTGCCTGACATTATTTCCTGCGTAAGCAACCAACCTCCTCCTGGAGCATCAGAACTGTAACAGTCCCTACACTGTTCTTTCTAAAAATACTTAATGCTCTTCTGCTGCTTCAGTTCAAGACACTCTTTTGGGAACTGTGAAGAGAGAGAAGTGACCAAATGAAGTTGGGAAGCTAGGTCATGATAGTGGCTGAAAGACACAGTCACAAGGAAGGTGACAGTGACCAGCATGACGGAGATTCAAAGTGGTTTTCTTCACACGAGGATGCTTCCTGGTCTTAGGAGACACGACTGAAAAGAGAGCGGCTTCAGGGCCTTTATGTTGCCCCCTCCCTATGATCACAAATGCAACTTTGTGCAGCTGCTGAAAGACAGTGCACAGAGTCCATCCAGCCCTTCTCCACCCAGCAAGGTCTTGGTGGAGCAGCAGCAGCAGCAGCATTGCTTCAGGCTCCCAAGCAGAGCTCCAGTCTCACCAGCAGTGGCTGCTCTTGACAGCAACAGAGGGTGGAGAAGAGCCTGGGCAGCTGCCCACGAAGGCAGGGCCAGGGCAGGAGGAGAACTCAGCTCGGACGTCTGGCAAACCCAGTGTGCTGCCCCCTCCCTTTGGGTGCTGGATCCCGAGAGGCACACGCAGGTCCCCCGTGGGAGCTGGGATGTAGACGAGAAGAGGAATGGAGACAGGGTCTGCAGATGAGCAGAATTGGCAGTGCATTGATGCTCACCTCTGTGCAAGGCCTTTTCAGGAGTGCCTCAGGAAGAACAATCCTCTGCTTTGCTACCCTGGCTCCAGTCAGACCCTTTTAGCCATGACCTTCCCTAACCCAGCCCTGGGGACCTTTCCCCAGGTAGAGCGCGAAGTGCTCGCTGCTGCGCTGGGCTGGGTGAGGACATGGGTCACAGCATTTAATGCTTTTCTAAGGAAGGTGTTTCACAACAGAGCAGCCTGTATTATTACAATGAAGAACATGGGATATGAAATGCCTTTTCCTTCCAAACACCCATTCTCTAATTACCATGCCCTCTCCCCCCGGGGGAGCGTGTCTGTGGGTGTTGTGTAATGGTTATTAGCTGCACACCCACAGACAGCCAAGACATGCAGCTCTCCCCACCACACCTCCCTTGTTACCAACACGACTTAATCAGGCTTGCTTAATTTGTTCCTTTGTTCAACCTAGTAACAAGTAAACTGGTGTCCAGCAGGATGCAATGAGTTGCTGCTGATCAGATTAGCAGCGATCTGCCCCAGCTGGGGCATTCCCTCACACCTGTGTTGTCAGATTAAGGTTGATAAGGAGCTGCTGATAAGTGGTGTGCAGAAGTGCTCCCAGTGAGCTCGGTGCATTCCCTTGATCTTTCTTTACACCTCAGTGCTATGTGAAAACCTTTTGCTTTAGGACTGAGAGGAGGAACCAGATAATTGCACTCCCGGTGGCAATAGTCTGTCATGCAGGACACAGCAATGGAAACCTGCTGCTTACTGGAGCAGGCAAAATCCATCTCACTACAAAAAAAAAAAAAAAAAGAGTAACCACAAAGGTCTGCATAACTTAATATCTTTTTTTCCCTTTCTTCTTTCTTCATTACTATAAAGAGGGATAAGCCCTGAGCTCCATGCACTGCATTGAAAAAAAACAGAACACTAACAGGCTGGCAGCTCCCCCGGGTGCATCAGAAATGTGGCATCACAGGGTGACACAGCCCAAGTTTGAAGCTATGCACCGCCCAAACAAGGCCACTTCTGCTTGGTTTCTTCCCTCCTGTATCAGCTGAATGCAACAGAAAACTGGAACTGATATCCCTGTTGTATCATCTGCCTGTCTAATTTCCAAAGGCAAGTCAAAGAACGAGTCCCAGCAGCTGTACTTCATGAACACTTCTCCCTTTGCAGCTGTTCCCCAGAGAGCACCAGCGAACAGCCCACCTCTGTGCCCCATTTCACTCCTGACATGAGTTGGGATTACACTCTTTAAAATATTCCTTTTCTCACTGATTCCTCGTTAATTAGTGAGCAGAATGCTCAGAAAATGAAGACACTAGGCAAGCAGGGTATCTGACTGCTTTTAGAAGTGCTGAAGCAATGGTGACCTTCCCTATGCTGCTGGTAGCCACTGCTGCTGCAGTGCACAGAACCCACAGCCACTGTCGCTCTCAGTGTTGCAGTGCTGCAATCTGCAGCTCATAAAACTGCAGTTGAGTCTGATGCACTTTCTTAATCTCTGAAACCAACTGCCTCAAGCTCCTGGTAAATATACACTTGAACTCCATTGCTCTGAGTCTGATGCATTTCAGCATCACAAGAAGTTGAGACAGCTGGGGCTGTTCAGCCTGGAGAAAAGAAGGCTCCAGGAAGACCTAGTAACAGCCTTTCAGTACCTGAAGAGTGCCTAAAAGAAAGCTGTGGAGGGGCTTTTTACGAGGGCACATAGCAATAGGACAGGAGCAATGGTTTTAAACTAGAGAAGGGTAGATTTAAGTTGGACACTAGGAAAAAGTTCTTTGCTATGAGGGTGGTAGAATACTGGAACAGGTTGTCCAGCGAGGTCAGGACTGTTTGAGCTCTGAGCAACCTGACCTAGTTGGGCATGTCCCTGCTCACTGCAGGGGAATTGGACTAGACTGCCTTCAAGGGTCCTTTTCAATTCTGTGGATTCTGTGATGCTACGATTTGAATGACATTTCTGGCAGAAATTGCCCATTTCTTCACTTTCTTAATCTCTGAAACTTTTGGGAGGCCTTTCAAGCACAGAAGATTCCTGTAAGACAACTAGAACACACATGAAAAAGAGCAGGCTTTTGAAATCTAATCTTCTCCAGCTTAAACTAGAGGTAGTGCTAGGCTGTTGACAGTAGGTCTCTGAAGACTTTCAATATACTTTTTATTCCATGGCTCTGGCACCACATAGGAAATTAATTCAGCGACAATATTTTCATTAGATTATAACCCAAGTTCTCAATCTTAGGCACATTTGTATGCTTGTAATACATTCTAATTACTTGTAAAGAATAAGTCTGTGTGCTGGTTGGTTTATTGAATATATTGAATTAATGAATAAATAAATTTGTCTCCATGCTGGGAATGCCACTCGACGTCAAAGCTTGCGGCAGAAGGAACCAGAAATGCACTCACTGGTGGGTTTGGTAAGTGATGTGATTTGTATTGTAGGTGGACTTCTGTCTCTCACAAGAGGAATGACTGGGAAAATCACTCCCAGATAACAGAAATCAACTCTGCAAAGAGGATTACTCGAATTTAGTCAGAGGAATTACTCTTTTTGTCTGAGCTCAGCACCTCACACAGTTTCTCCAGGATGGAGCTCTTAGGACACTCACCCACTCTGCTGCTTTTGTATATTGCTAAGTTATTCAGAGTAGGAAGGAAATGGCAGATACTTGGATTAAAATGGTGCTGCTGGTGGAGGGAAAAAAAAAAAGGTGTCAGATTTCAGTACTGTGTAGCATCTGCTCATATTATTTGGTCTTGAGAATAGAAGGCTGAGAGAGCATCTTATCAACATCTGTAAATATCTGCAGAGTGGCCATCAAGATCAATACAAGTTCTTGACAGCGAGGGTGGAGAGACACTGGCACAGGATGCCCAGGGTGGTCGTGGCTACTCCCTCCCTGGAGGTGTTCAACACCAGGTTGGGTGAAGCCCAACAGTTGGGAGGTGTCCCTGTCTATGGTGGGGGGATGGAACTGGATGAGCTTTGAGGTCCTTTCCAACCTAAACCATCCTATGATTCTATTCTAAGATGAAGGTGCCAGGCTCCTTTCAGCGGTGCCCAGCAATAGGACAAGGAACAATGGGTACAAGCTAGAACGCAGGAGGTTCCACCTCAACAGGAGGGGATACTTCTTTAAGGTGAGAGTGACAGAGCACTGGAACAGGCTGTCCTGAGAGGTTGTGGAGTCTCCTCTGGAGACTTTCAAAACCCACCTGGATGAATTCCTGTGTGGACTGCCCTAGGTGACTTTGCTTTGGCAGGGGAGTTGACTCAATGATCTCTGGAGGTCCCTTCCAAAGCCAAACATTATGTGATTCTGTGACAGGTTATGGGCTTTTCTATTTATCGTCTCATATTTCCATTTAAAACAAATTTTAGCCTGGAACAGAGTCACCAGAAGTGAAAATTTTTCTCAAAAGATGGGAAATCCAGTATTTTTAAGAGAGCTATTGAATTTCCATGGTAGAAGAGATAACTTTCTCCATTTCCTCAGCAGAGAGCTGGAAGAGGCTCATCTTGCCAATCTTCTTCATTGGTTTGTTCAGTAATGTGTTGCCTACTGAGTTTGCCTCTCATGGATTGACTTTCTTCCCTGGCCCATAAGAGGAAAAAAAAGTGCAGGTCTTAGCATGCAAAGAAGCCAAGCTGGTATTCTGGCACCAGTGCCAGCACCATTCCCTGGAACAGGAGCTCTGGGAGCGCTTTGGTTTACGGGGAGACGCTCCTTGTTTCTCAGAACCAACACATCCCCTTCCAGTGCCAAACCTTCTGACAAATTGCCTCCCAAGCTCCCGAACGCTGCCAGTTCCAGATCCCTCCCCAATGGCAGGATCCCCAAGAACACAGAAATTAGCACAAGAGACTTTACACAGGAAAGATCTTTCCTTTAACCTCCCAAAAGAAAATGCCAGATTCAAGAGGTAAAAGGAAATAGCCTCGTGGTGCTGCAAAGCTACCAGGCAAGGGGCTTGATGGCAGGAATGGGGGCAAAGGAGAAATGACAATTTCTGGTCCAGCCTGTTGAAATAAGGATCAGTGGAACGAGACGATGTGGGGGTTTTGTGTTGTTTGGGCTGCAGTGCTTAGTTAGAGAAGTGTTCACCCATGTGAAAATGCAGAGCCCTGTCAAGCTGCCAAGTGAAACTTTGGGTGATCGGCTGCCTAAGTGCCGGTAGCACAGGATAAAGCTGCCTTTGGCTACTTTCAATTACACACCCAATTCTTTTAAGACTTCTGAATATTTGGGAAAGGAGAATATGCAGAACTTGTTTGTTTACATCAGATTGTGCTGCGTTTTCAGGTTTCTCAACTGCTTTCGGAGCATGTGAGCACAGCCCTAGCCCTTCCCCTTCCACATACCTGGCAGCTTTGTCAATACAGCCAACGAATCCTCTGCAGGAGAAAGGAGCAGTGTCAGGCTGGTCTTGTGCAGGGTTTCGTCATTCCAACAAAGTGGGAACCGGGAGCAGAGACAGGCATTAAACAGGGAATGCTTTGCAAAGCAAAGTGTCAGGCACTGGTGCTGCAGCAATGATTCAGGCAGCCCCGGGGGCATTTCTGGTGCTGGGCTGGGTTGGAGGAAAGTGTCGTAACCAAGGGCAGATCTTTGCCTTTCATCTTCCAGGTACTGCTGGAAGCTTGGCCAAGAACTGCCGGGCTCGGGAGCTGGGCAGAAGAGATGAGAGATGAACTCAATTACTCTCTGTCTCCATTGAGACAAGACATCCATCCCTGGGTTCACCAGGCTGTCGGTTGTCCCCTGAGCTGCACCTTTCCTCCTCCTGCGGGGCTCGTCAGCAGCCTACATACCTGCAAGCATCACTGGGGAGTTTTGGCAGGGAGCTCTAAGCATCTCACCTTCTTCAGTACTGAAATATTATTTTGTGGCTCTGGATGCTTTCAGGATGGCCTGCCTGTGCAAGTAGCTTTTTTTT
>VWZI01023205.1:1237990-1270821 GCA_013396835.1 Psilopogon haemacephalus | reverse complement strand
TTTTTTTTTTTTTTTTTTTCTCATGGGTGATTGTGAGTGAGGTCTTTTGGATGAGGAGCTCAGAGAAGTTGACAGCTTAGCTCCTTTGAATTTCTGTACAGCTTTCTGTTCTGCACCAGGGTGGTGCTGAGCCTGCCCTAATTAGCCCAAATTACTGTACTTACAAAAAAGCACGAATTCATTCTCATGGTACTTTGCTTATCTCTACATAGAGCTACTGCAAAGACAGGCCCCTGAGGGCACCACAGTAAATTTCTGGACCTTAATTCACATGTTCAAACTATTATTCAAACTTGCACACCAAACCTTTTACCGCTTTCAGCGATTTTCAGCCTCCCTTCCTCTACCTGTTTCTCTTCCAGTCTGCTGAAAACATGCAGCAGCACTCAGATGTTTGAAGTGGCACATGGAAGAGACCAGGAGAGCAAACCCCACCTCCAGAATTTAACAGCCCAGAGCTGTTTATGTTGTGTGGCAGGCTCATCCGGGTCCCCCAGGATGGATACTGCTTTCCCCTATCTTATTCTGGTGACCCACTGCAAGAGGAACAATTCCACAGGGATAAGGAAAGCCATTCTGCTCCTGCTAATAGTGCTAATGAAGCAATGCCTCAATTAACTGTCAGACAGGAGTTTCTGAAAGCTGGAGCTGGTATCTGCAAGTCTGGAATACCTGTGTTTCTGTACCAAAAGCAACAATTACACCACAGGAAGAAAAACAAACCTCCGCTGACTAAGTAGATAAAACCCAACAGGTTTAATCAAAGCAATGGAAGAATATTTTATCAATCATCATTGCTGTGCTTTGCCAAACATTGGAGATAAATGGATTTTTTTTTTTTTTTTTTTTTTTCTAGTGAATGATCTGACAGACTGGAATGAAAAGTTAACTTTGCAAGGTGTGTGTGTGGGGGGGCAATCATTCTTAAGCAGTTAGTTTTGAACCAAATACACATATGAGTGATTAAAGCTTTTACTAGTGAAAATACAGTGGTAACGTTCATATTTTAAAATTAAATTAAAAGGTTATCCAAGAAGATATTTTTATGTAATCATAATTTGGTTATTTCTGAAATAACATTAAGAGTAGCTGAATAAGACCAGTTCTCCCCCCAAAACTGCTTTTGCAAATGCCTGTCCTGATTTTCCTGTCTCTTCTCTGCCTTGCAGCCATGTAAAAATCAGTCTCCTTGTTTCACCCTGACAACCTGAGGATTTCTTACACTTTATTTCCTCCAGAATAAAAGATATCCATCTCTTATTTTGCCAAATCAGAGTCTGACCTAGATCCTTATCTGGGCCAGAATGGAGGCTGGAGTGAGCACACAGCTTCCCAGGGAATAGTCTTGAGGCAGCTTTCCCCTGTCCATTGGCTGTTTAAGTCCCACTAGTGATGGTCTCTAACACTTTTGTACCCAGGTTTTCCCCTGGTGTCAGGATTTAGAAGTGACACCCATGCGAGGGGGGAGCTGAGCATGGTTGTGGGGGCAACCCTCCTTGAGCCCTTACTGGGCTTTTGCTCTGGGAGCTGAAGCCAGCTCAGGACCAGGAGAGAAGCAGAGCAGAGTCGCAGAGCCCCAAGCAATCAGGGCAGCACCCTGAAATGAGCCCTCAAAACAGGGACTATGAACAACCAGGCACTGTGCAACAATCTGAGCGCTGTTGTATATCAGCTATAGAGAAAAATATCTTTAGTGTATTCTCCTTAAGACTGCCTAAGGAGTTAAGTCCTGCAGCAACATTCAGAGAAGTGGTGGCTGCCCACCAGGATGGGCTCCTGTCACAGGCAGTGTTTACAGGCATTAGGAGCCAGTTCTTTTCAGAACGACTGCCAGAGAACATAGATGGTTGTTCCTATCAGAGAGCATAGATGGTTGTTCCTATCAGAGAGCATAGACGGTTATTCCTGTCAGAGAGCATAGATGGTTATTCCTATCAGAGAGCATAGATGGTTGTTCCTATCAGAGAGAAAGGGCAGGGAAATGCTTCATGAACAAAAAAAATTCTTTTGTTGAACGGAGGTTTATATGTAAGGGCAGTATGGGTGGCTGGGGAGGAGGAGAGAGAGAATTGGAAGCACCAGTTTTAACCATCTATGCTCTCTGACAGGAACAACCATCTATGCTCTCTGATAGGAACAACCATCTATGCTCTCTGATAGGAATAACCATCTATGCCCTCTGATAGGAACAACCATCTATGCTCTCTGATAGGAACAACCATCTATGTTCTCTGGCAGTCGTTCTGAAAAGAACTGGCTCCTAATGCCTGTGGCATCTCTTTTGGGTTCTGCAGGAGAACCAAACACTCCCCCCTCTCTGCACTTGAGTCTTCACATCATTTATCTTTCAGACTTCTTATGGCTGCTAAGAGCGTGGGGGGGAAAATGGAGGAGAGCACAAGGTTATGTTAAGCTATGAGCATCAGCAAGGAGGTGCACAGAGTCTGCTGGCACATCCTGTCTAGCAGCAGCAGACTGAGAAGAACCTGGCTTCGAGTGCCGCAGGATCCATCCGATTATGAATCTAGGCTACACACTGCGGTCAGTGAAGAGATGAGCGAGAGGAGCTGGATGCCCACTGCATGCATCTCTTCACACAGTGTGGGATGGTTTTCCAGGTGAGGGCTGCTTGAAAAACGTGCCCCGTGTGCTCCACCTGTAGGACATCAGGAAACCAGCATTGCCACAGCTCTGCAGAGCAGAGGAGAAAACTGTGAGGAGGAGGAAAGGCCATGCTCAGGGGACAGGCAGCATTGACAACAGGATCCAACGCAGCCCTCTGCAAGAAAAACCTTCCCGGTTTTGTCAGAAGCTACATCTTACATGACAAGAAGCTGCTGTGCACGGACTGGCATTGGTGAAGCAGGTAACAACATCAGCCACCACTCTTGGCAGCATCTCAGAGTGAGGTTTTTCCCAAGGATTATCTGTTCTTGAACAATTTCTCCAATATATGAGGTACAAACATTCCTTTTTTTTTGTCTCAACCAGACATGCAGGCCTTTATCATACAAACACTGGCCAGCAAAAGGAAAATCTTTACCTCCAGTTACACAAAATGCCTCCAACAACTCTCTGGTCGAATCTGTGAGTGCTGATGGAGGGCAGGACCCTGTTCCAGAGGGCAGATCTTCACTCCAGCACTCATTGGCATGTTCCTGTTCTCACACCACTTGGCTTTTGCCTGAGTTCATTCTCCAGACAATTAGCTCTGAAGAATTCAGGGCAAGTCCTTCCATTCTTGATACAGGAATAAGAAAGAATATTTATGGCAGCAAGAAAGCTGTCTCTAGCAAGTACCCTCTAGCTGTCTCTAGCAAGTATGGTCCTTCCAATCAAGACGAACCAAAGCAACCACAGGAAGAGCAACAATGAGTGAGTTTGTAGAGAGGGTTTCATTTCTGCAGAGCAAAGCTGATAATAGAGACACCACTGCTGTCTTGAACCATCTCACTTTCATATGGCACCTGCTGGTATCACACTTTTCAGCCTGAGAAGATCTTTTGCCTATCTTAAGTGGCTCTTTGCCCTTCCCTTTCTCATTGTTCTTTAGCTTCTCTTTCATATGTCTCCTGAGAGAAAGGAGCATTGCTGCCCTGTTCTTCTGCTCCTCTGCAGCCTGCAATTCAGCAGCTCTTGGCCTATCAGCTCTGTCATCCTTACAGAATTTGGAAAACTCTGATTCAGGCAAATGCATTTTACAGGTAACCTCAGACAGTAACTCTTGCCTTTTGTCTTTAGCACAAAGAAACTAAAGAGTTTGTTCTTAGGTGGTCCTTTAACATGCTTCCACTTTTGAAGTAAATCTGTATCAGAGATGTTTTCCTTCTTCAAGGAACCAGCAGCCATAACTGAACAGGTCCCAAGCTCACAATCAGTGCTGGCAATGATGCATCACAAAACCAAATTATGTTTCTTGCCTCTGTGAAAAGGACTCATGCTGCCAACAGAGACGGCAACTCCTAATCCATACCTGGAACAGGGATTCACAGGTGTCATAATTTCCATCATTCCTACTTCCAGTATGGTTGTGCTTGGTGCTTTGTCATGAACACCTTGATTTTGTGTCAGACTTTCGTCCAGTGATGTCTTAAGAATGCATATAAACATTGCCTGTGTGCTCCCTTCTATCAGACACTTTTATGAGTAGCTGCCATAATAAACTGATGTGAATCTCTAATTTTTAAAAAATTTTTTTTTTATGCTGATGTGGGTATCAAAGCTCTCACACATCAAAGCAATTACAAGCAAGCCTGGCTCCTGTTCAAACATCAGAAAGCAGATCCTCCCCAGGATAACTCATCTTGGGGGCACTGGGCTCATGTCTCAAAATGGATGTTCTGACTTGCTGTGTGATCTGGTCATTAAGTTCTCAACATACTTAGCAAGATCTGGTGAAGTTGCTCATTTTAGTACTGCGATGTTGCTGGTAAGAAAGAAGCCTTCAGCTTCTCTGTCCTGCTGGATGAAGTACCTCTGGCAAAAGGTGGCTTCCAAAATCTCACCCCTGATCAGACCATATCTGAGCTAAGTTCTTCACACAACTCATCCAATACTGCATTAGTTTCTGATGTCAGGTCACAGATGCATGTACCATGTAAGATGGTTGATTGTTGCTGATCCAGCATCCTACTCATTCATCAGTCAACACGCTTCTTGCCTTTGATGTCTCTAGACAGGCTGATGAAAAAAAAAGTTAATATCCAGTCATATCAATCACACCATACTCTGAACATCTTGCGTCACTCAGAGCCATGAATAAAATTTCCATGTTTCCATGAGTAAAACTGGGAGAAGAGGAGGGGAATATGTCCATTTCTAAGCCTGGATGCTCCGCACAAAGTTCGCATCTAAATATTTGTATTTTCTGCTATACTGCAGTGTTTGTGGTCTATTTTTCACTGTCAGTCTAGAGACTTTAGATTTTGTCTTCCTGAATTGGTTTAGAGCCTGAAGTTTACACACAAGACCTTCCCACCTTCTTCATATATGGTAAGAAGAAAGTAACTCCCTGCAATAAAAATAGGTTTGCCTTTTGTTTCTTTCAAATTTTGGATCGTTCAAATATGATGTATCTGAGGCCAAAGCACACAGAACTCTGAGAAGAGGTTGGGTATTTGTGTGGATGTGAGGAATACTCTCAGCTGCAATTAGTGCTGTGAGACCTTTGTGAGAAGACAATAAAGTAGGAGTTAATTCCCAGTCCTCTGAATGTGTTTCTTCCCAGAAGATTACAGGATGTGCAGCAGCAAGGTAAACTGCTCTACCTGCTAATGGCACTGGGTTTGTGCTTGAGCAGTGCCTATGGAGTGCCTGCAGAGTGCCCGTGGGCTGACTCACCATGAGCTGATGCTCAGAAGTTCCACGTGCTTTGGAAAGCACTCAGGACTTACATCCTTCAGGCCAGGAGGAGATTTGGTATGTCACATGCAAGAACAGGCTGTTCCAAGGAGCTGGCTGAGGTGATGCCTTGATTTAACCTATTGCCCTTTCCAGCGATATACCTGACCCCTACATGATGTCTCTGAGCTTTGGCTCGGAGTCTTGTGTGTTACCACAGCACCACTGCAACATCAAGGATGTTCTTTTTTGGTGTGTACACCAAACAGCACGTAGGAGTGTCTTGGCATTCTAAGGATGCAGTAGGAAGACTCACATTATAACATTAGACATCTGCTCTGTGATGGCTGCTCCTTAGATGAGCAGATTCACATTGGAAATGAAGCTCCACATGAAGTACCTGATTTATTCAAGAAGGACTGGGCTAGCACCTTCAATGCCATGGGGATCTGCTCTCCCTTTGCTTGCACCTGCCATATGACCATTTTTTATTCTGTCTCTGATTTGCTGTCAGTTGTTTGCCTGCCTAAGTCATCTGTGGATACACCTCAGCAGTTTCTGTGGCTCTCTGTGGACTGCACTGTCCTTTGTGAGGGTGGATATTAAATGGGTACTTACACTGTGCCCTGTTCCACCCAGCACTGGCTCTGTTGCAGGCAGCACCTGAGCCCATGAAGTTGAGCTGGGCAACTTTTCCAAACCCTTACAAAGCCGGAGGGCAATGGTAGAGAGAGTGAAGCATGGTAGAGAGAGTGAAGCATCCTGAACAACTGAGAGCAGCGGTCGATATCCTGCAACATTTTGCACAGAGCTTGACAGGAGCAAATCTGTGAACAGCTGCTAGTCAAGTGTGAAATCTGTGTAAGGCAAATGAGCTGGGAAGGCACGTAAAGGAAGATGTGTTCTCCTGCCACTTCAGCACAGACCCAAGAAATTGGTGCTGAGATAATATCAGCATATGTGGGCTTTGATCACTGCTGCAGCACTGTTGCACCTGAGAAAGTTCCTGCTGTTGCACAGGGCTCTGAGATACTCAACAAGAGGCTCAACGGTGTAATAGTCTCAGCTTCAAAAAGTTCAAAATAACGAGGTGCAATACATAACTCAAATAAGGATTTGAAATATTAATTTGAAATGCCCCATTAAGATTCTGTTGGGAGTGGTTTAACAGCTTCCTATTAAAGAGCAATTTATCCTTTAGTAACTTTCTATGAGGTACTGTATACAAGCCACCAGCAGTAAAGTGTCACCAGGTGATGCCATAATCTTTCTCCCTTTCAAATGTGTCTTTTAAAGAAAGTTTTAGGCTGCAATAAAGAGCTATGAAGTGCTATGCTACAGCCAATCACAGTGACTTTTTTAAATGCGTGCATGGAATTCTAATAAAGAACAGTATATAGTACCATGGACTATTAGAATATTAGTACCACTCTAGTAATTATGCCCTGCTCTTGTGTGTGATCTCACTTGGAAGACAAACAGAATAAAGAGCTCGAAAAAACACTTGCTATATGGCTGGCAAACAAACGTGTAGGTAAGAAGCTGAGCCAAGGAAATACCTTGAATCTGAAAAAAGTCTAATGTTCCACTGGACCTGAGAAAAGGAACCTCTAAAACGTGGCACTTAATAGAGCTCGCTGTGAATCCTAGCACAAACTTCTTTTCTTCCACACAGAAAGGATTTTTCTTTCTTATCATGTTTTCCTGGACTAACTCTTCCTTCTGTGGATTCTGGTGAAACATGGAGTGTTTTTCAGCCATTTTGCAATCCCAGCTATTTGTGACTGCAGTGCAAGGCTAGGGGAGAACACTATTGAGACTTTTGAGAGCATACGCTAAGAAGAGGTTGGCTCTTAAAATAAATGAATGGTCAGTGAAAACAACCACACACACCATCTCCAGACCTCCCTTCCTCCCTTGCCACTCTCAGAATCCTCCAAGAAGAACCNAAAAAAAAAAAAAAAAAAAAAAAGCCTGTGGCCTGATGTGTTCCTTTTTTCTGCTGTCCACTGAGCATCCATCCTTGTGAGCTGGTTAGGCACAAGACTGTCCTCTGGATCTAGTTACCCTCTGTACATCAGAGCTGCCCCTGAGTTTTTCAGTTAGTAGTGTTATTAGTATTCTGTGCTGAGGTTGCTATAGCAATGTTGTCTGTTATGATCAAAGTCTACAGGATTCTTAATGTAATCACCGCCCAGAAGCTGAAGAGATGTTCTGGGAAGGACTAGTTGAGTTTCAGGGAATTGAATTATAAACACAGTTTTAATTGATATTCAGTTGTATTTTGGCACCTAGATCCCAGAAGCCCTCTGGAAATTCTAGAGCAGTCCAGTGGGTGATCCACCTTTTCAGCACTGGGCTCAGTAATTTTATCCTCAAACAATTTTAGTTAGGGACACTCCCAGCATCTATCTCACAAATTGCCTATGGAGTCACATCCCCTGCAGCACTGGTAGGATATTGTATCATGCATCTTTTTTAGCTTATGACTGGAAAAGATAAGATCTGAAAAGAATTTGGTGGTGAGGTAGGTGATGAAATTGTGCTGCTGTGTTTGAATACATCAGGCAAGAATTGTTTTGAGTCCTGAATATGTATTCAATTTCCACAGACTTCTGGGTGAGCATCTTCTGCGGAGGGAGTACAAGCACTGATATGCAGATAGAACAGCTATCAATAACCCAATGGCACCTGAGAAATCAGGAAATACATTATTCCAAAAGAGTAAATGGACTAAGAGCCATTCATATCCTTAGCATTAGATGCCAGAGAATGTGATGTTGCCTGTGTTGCCTCAAGTTTTATTTGTGTGCATAGGTAAAGACAACTTAAATCTCTTTAAAGATGCTTATCAGCCTTCACTGCTCTTTGCACTCAAGGCTTGAAAACAGCAGCAGGGAGAAAGGGGAAGGAGACCACTGCAGTTTTGACCATTCTGCTGCTTCCTTAACATGTTCTAGAAAAGAGGATATTTTTATTTAATCCACAGCACTGGGCATTGTGCCTTAGGTGTTCAGTGCTGATGTGAACACAGAGCTTCTTAGGCTGATGTGCAGAGTAAATGAAGTTTAGCCATCAGGTATGATAGACTGTGGGAAAGGTAGCTAGATGCTGGGATGCTCTTGGTAGCAGCATGTTTTATGGAAATGAGAAGGCTTTCTGGCGATTTCCTATAAGGCCCAGCAGGACTAAATGTGGGGAAGCAGGTAAGAGGGCTAGGTCCTAACAAGGCAGGCATAGCTTGCACAGCTAGCTCTGGCTCTTGCTGAGGCACAAGTGGGTAGAAAATGGACATGCCAGGATCTGCCTGCTGGCTCCCAAGCTGGCAGAAAGGTAACCACAAAAATACAGAAACAGAGAGTGGAAAAAATTATCTTGTACTTTGAATGCACCTACATCAAACGCATTGGGGAAGCCAAGTTCCAACACCGGAAAATGGAGAGCACTATTTTCTGATCATCATTTTCTGATGGTTTGGCTGTTTGCAGCTGACTCAGATCTGCCTGTTGACTCTTGCAATGGAGAGCTACCTGCCAGAGGCCAGGAGCAACTGGCAGGTTATCTCTATGTCTTACACCTGGGCAGCCTGTTACCTGACCGTGGACCAGAGCTTTGCTTTGTGGGAAGGATCCTGCCTGAGGAGACCTTGCAGTGGGGCAGCACAGCTGGTATAACCCCTGCAAGGAGCGTGGACTCAGGTCGCACGTCTGAAATGTTCCTTTCTTGTCCCTTTTATGCCACCACGCATCTATATTTCTAAGCGAGGGCATTATCCCTCCTTCCGTTTTACCTTTCAATAAAGCAAACCAAACAAAGAGGTATCAAGCCCCCAAACATCAATGGGGAGAACGCAGGCATATTCTCAGCCCGGCCATACTATAGCCCTAACATCCTGAGATGCAGCAAACACAGCTCCGTTATTGTCCAGGCTACCCCAGCTGAGCTGAAAGGAATGGCCCAGGGGCGGGGGAGAGGAGGATCAGCTGTGGGCCTGATCCCAGCTGCATCCAACCAGCTTTGTTACGGCCAACAAAGAGCAGAAGAAAAGACTTTTGTCCTTTATTGCAAGAGCGACCAACCTCCGTCTCATTGGCAGGGGTGACGATTAACCGGAGAGGATTCAGTTATTGTTTGGCACTCGAGATCTCCCAGCAGTCGTCCACTCCAGCGTGCTCAAATAATGGGCGGCGCCTTGTTTTTGTAAGTGACTCAGGCTGGCTTTGTCCTCCTTCTCTGCCAGACTGCGCAGCCTGCAAGAGCTGGTTGGCAGTGGTGGAGAGATCTNAAAAAAATTAAAAAAAAAAAAAATAGAGGAAAATGTGTGAAAAAAATTTCGCCGCGACAGGCTGAAGAGTGAAGCGAGGTCTCCTTCCAGTGAACCTGGCATAAGCAAACAGCGCCGGGTTGACAGGCGCCTCTCCGGGGCTCCAGCACCCCACCTATAAAATCCCTTCTGGGAGGACAGGCAACATAGGCTACTTATGCTAGAACCTACAGCCTGGAGTGAGTTTTATGCAAGAACTCTTGACCCCTGCGAAAGGGCATAACATGAGAGCAAAAACAACACCGCTGCAGCGGGCTCTGCACTTTCCTGTAAGAGCAAGAACTTCCCAGCGGCTCGGCTGGGGAAGAATGAATCCCATTCAGGGACCCGGGCTCATACCGTGGAGGCCTGCCACCAGACACCCCTTCCTGATGCTAATCCTATTCTTCTGCTGCGGATCAAGTAATTTTTGTGCGAGTATTTTTCCTTGGCTAAAGAAAAAAGATATTTAACCACAACAAACCTGCTGCCAGCAACTGTCAATCTCAGCTTCTTGGGTCTACAGCTACCAGTTCCTGACTGTCGTTTACTTTTTTGCTGCAGAGGTACCTCACACATTGACACACATCTCCTGGCAGTGCCAGCGCTTTGCCACCCTCCTGAAAGCAGGCATGTGCAGTCCTCCAAGACATGAAAGCAAAACTTAATTAGGTTTGGTGCTAGAAGGCACCGACAGCAACGTTTTAAATATCCTCTTGCAACACTTGTTTGGGAGTCCAAGAAAATTCTCCTTGCAAAGAAACCCTTTCATTAGTCTGGAGAGCAGAGAAATGCAGCCTTGTGAGATTTAAACCTTCCTTGGTTATCAGCCTGCCCCTGCCCTGAGCACATTAAAAAAAAAAAAAAAAAGCCACCATCCTCCACATTCAGGTGACCTGGTCCTGAGTCGAGGACCACACTCCAGGAGAGGCCAGAGAGGAGCAGCATCCTACTGCATCCTGTCACATCAGTGAAGAAAGGCAAGTGCCACACAGCCTGCCAGGAGAGGCTGGAGAGGATCAGCATCCTCCTGCGTCCTGTCACATCAGTGAAGAAAGGCAAGTGCCACACAGCCTGAATAAGCAAAGCTTTGGAATATGTTTTTTAAAATTAATTTCCCACACTTGCAGCAAACTTACATGCTTTATGTTGTGTTATTCATTTTTCCTAAATTAAATGGATTCCAGTAAAAACTGACCCAGGGCCCGGACCTGGCCTTCCACAGCACGAGATGTCAGCCCCAAATGTGGATTTATCACTCTGATATTAATGCCTTGGCCACCAGTGAGCCCCCATGCTCAGCCTCAGACAACAACATAGGAGCTGGCAGCTTCTGAGGTGCTTGACCTTGACCAGCACAGCTCAGCAGCTTCCATCGACAGCTATTCCAAGGGGAAGGAGATGTTCCAGCAGCATGGGCTGGCACTGCAGAGGGGCAGGGAATCTGAGTGGCTCCAACTCATTGCAAGCTCCTCCAGCGACCTGCATCTGATCAGGCACATGTCCGATCATTATCAGTTTGATTGAACCGCTGCTGGAAGTGCAATCACCACTGCTTATCCCCGAAAACATCGCTGCCTCTTCCACCACCCATTTCCTCCACACTTCTGCCTCCCCTTTTCTCATGAAATTTTTTCATTTTTCAATAGCTCTTTGATCCCTAACCTCCTCCTTAGCAGCTCACGGTTTGAAAACACGCTGAAGCAAAACTCATCATCTGGAAAGAAAAACACAGCCCTGATACTAAGGAAAAAATCAAATAAATTAAAAGGCAGCCTGACATTTCCACCGCTCTTGCGCCATTCATTGGTGCCGATAAGTCAGAGGCGGCAGAGGGCTGTAAATTAATTTTGCTAAATAAGAAGGGGACGAAAGTTCTAAGACCTCATGACATAAACAATAATTTATCAGAAAAGAAGCATCAGCCCAGAATCATAGAATCAGTCAGGGTTGGAAGGGACCACAAGGATCATCCAGTTCCAACCCCACTGCCATGCCCAGGGACACCCTACCCTAGATCAGGCTGCCCACAGCCTCTGCCAGCCTGGCTGCAAACACCTCCAGGGATGTGGCCCCAACCACCCCCCTGGGCAACCCATTCCAGGCTCTCACCACTCTCATGGTGAAGAATTTCCTCCTCACATCTAATCTGAATCTCCCCACCTCCAGCTTTGCTCCATTCCCCCTAGTCCTGTCACTCCCTAATAGTGTAAAAAGTCCCTCCCCAGCTTTCTTGTAGGCCCCCTTCAGATACTGAAAGGCAGTTGTGGCTTCAAGCACCTATTTTGCACGTTGCAAATACCAAGAGAGCTCACAGCCTGCGAGCCACCAGTGCCTGTCCTGATCAGAGCTAGTGCCACATGCCCTTTTTACTATGGCTCTGAGTTCTTTTACCTCTTTCTGAGAATGATCTAGAAATGGCAAAGAGCAAGCTAGCTCTAGTCAGGTTAAATTAAGTTGGAAGCACTGAAAACAATGAAGCCACCAAATAGAAGCTGGAGCCAAGGAGTTAGCTTCTGGAAATCTGTCCCTGTAAAAGGGCTGCCTTGTCTTTGTTGTCTTGGCAGAGGAGTGAGCTGAAACAGCACTGACCGAAGAACAGTACAAAACAAGCACGCAACCATCATGGCTGCAAAGCAAGCAACATGAATCTGGAAAAGTTTCTACCACAGAAATCTGCTCAGCACCTTTTATTCTGGGCAAAAATAGGGTTTTGGAGCACGCTTTAATTCCTGAAAATTGAGGTTATTTTTCAGAGCTTTCTTTCTTGGCTTCTCTCCCTTTTCCCTCGTTATCCTTGGGTAGCTTTTCTTCTTTTCTGTGAGATACTTGAGGATTTCTCTCTATATTCCTATTTCTGTTCCCCATTACCTGTTGAACTTACTCTCTTGTATAGAGTGGATGGAAGCAGCACAAGAGTGGAGGCAGAACAGTAGGAACAGGGATGGGGTGGGAAGAAAGGAGCAAGGTTTGTTTTGAGAACAGTTTGGGTGATGACAGGCTCTATTCTGACCTTGCAAGCCAGGCCTGTTTTGAACTCCTGAGTGTCCTGGACAGCCTCCTGGTTTCAATAAGATGATTTTTGAGGGGAACATCAAAAGAGGGAAAAAAAAATTAAACGGGTTTTGAAAGAGGTGGCAGAGTGAATAGTAACATAGATTAAGGGCTCTTGATGCTGTGTGACTTTTGGTAATTTACCTCATCTTCACCTTGTAGATGCACTTCAAATTAGCATTATGATTAGAGGTTGTGCTGTCCTCACATGGGAGTTGTTACTGTTAACTGCATTATTGCCTTCCATATTTGCCATTGTTTCCGCAGTACAGGTTCCCATCTACCTTTAAACTCATTCACCTGTTAGCATTACTGAATTTAAGAAACCAGAGTTGTTGTCTGTATTAGCAATACACCAACTGAACTGTTTCATCAGAAAACACTTCAGTTGTTGGCTGAACAGGGTGGGAATGCAAGCCCAGGGGCAGCATGTCCCCATATGGCACACTGGAGGAAGCTTCAGGCCCTGCAGCACTAAGATGAGGTGGGGGTTGCCCACATACTGGTCCCATTCCCACAAGTTCTTCTCAGTTTTCCCAGGCACTCACCCACTGATGCCCATCCACCAGAGATGGGAGGATGGTTCCCTCACTTGCCAGGCACCTCCCCATGGCAGTCCATGCTCCTTCCCTTGCCAAGAAAAACAGTGTTTCACCAACTTCTGAATTTTGTTTTATTTTTGCTGAGTGTCCTCAGCACACTCATTAGTTCAAGCCTTAGAATGAGCTGAAAATGAGTTGCAGATGAGCACTGAGCACAGCAGAATGCTACTATTTGTTCAAGAGCCTTTCTGTACGTCTCTCATCCAAAATGGAAAACATAGCAAGAGCTGGCAAGAGGCAGTCAGTCTCCACTGCCCAATTGAAAAACAGAATTTGAAATACTTTAATAGAATTAGATACATAGACCTGGATCTGATTTTTAGAAACTGCTCTAGAAAGGGAAGATGCCAAGTGCAGAAATAAATCCACAAGCAGAAGAGAGGCTGGGTGTGCTGCTGTGTCAGCTGAGCAGCCAGCCCATGCTGCAGCATCAAATGTTCTGCTTCAATAATGTGTCCTTCCTGCTCTGCTCAGCCCAGTCCCTCAAATCCCTGCAGCACCATGCATCTCACAGCGATAACCAGCTGGAGTGGTGAGTCATATCTCATTGTGTCTGTGTGCATCAGCACTAGGAGGACCTGTGCCACCATGACCTGGAGATCACCACCTCCCTCTAGAACTGTGTTTCCAGCAGCAGCATGGCATAGCCATCACTAGCAGCAGGGCACTCACACGTCAGATGCAGTGGTATGACTGTGGGAGATGAAGGATAGCAGCCACCGTTGCCTTTTGCTGATTAATCATGGTCATAGCTTCTAGACATGACTAACAATATTTCATAACAAAGTCTGAAAGCCACAGCTTGCCTCAAAGCCCTGACATCACCTGCAGCCCTCATGGGTGGTTTTGAAATCTGTCACCTGTTCCCAGTGTCCGCTTAGCACAGCTTTACACACAGAAGCATAGTCCAGTGCAGTGTGGGCAGAGAAAAGGTCCTTGGAATGGAATAGAAAGAGACTATAAATACAAATATAAATATCTGCATAGAACAGGAATAGAATAGAATAGAATAGAATAGAATAGAATAGAATAGAATAGAATAGAATAGAATAGAATAGAATAGAATAGAATAGAATAGAATAGAATAGAATAGAATAGAATAGAACAGAATACAATACAATACAATACAAAGGGAGTAGAATAATTTCAGTTGGAAGGGACCTACAACAATCTTAGTCCAACAGCCTGACAACTTCAGGGGTGACCAAAAGTTAAAACATGTTATTAAGGGCATTGCCCAAATGCCTCTTAAAGCCTGACAGGCATGAGGCATCAACCATCCCTCTAGGAAGTCTCTTCCAGTGTCTGATTCCCCTCTTGGTAGAGAAATGCTTCCTAATATCTAGTCTGAACCTTTGAACCATTTCCAGATGTTCTGTTCTTGAATCCCAAGCAGAAGAGCTCAGCAGCTCCTCCTCCACATCCTGTCCTCAGGAAGCTGCACAGAATGATGAGGTCACCCCTTAGTGGAGGTCCCTATCTTCATTTGGAGCAGACAGCCACGAGAATCCTATAGGAGATCGAAAGGAGAATTAATGGCATAACCTAGGATTCTATTGCAAGTGCAGGTTCCAGCCTTGAGGCCTGACATTTTTAACCAGGTATCCAACATTTCAACAGCTGGCACTGGTATTTAAATAACCAAGAGGCTGGGTGAAGCATGTGAACGTGGGGAAATTCTTGCAGCAGTGCTGTGTGTCTAGAGTGCTCAGTAAGTACTCAGGATTCTGTTCTAGGCAGCTGCAGACAGTAAAGTGCAGATAGCAGCCCAGCAGATAGATTTTGCAGCTTGTCTTTTCCATGACACTTTGTTAAAGACATTATTGCTTCATCATCGCTTGTGGTTTATTTTGGCAAGCCCACAACATCACATTTCTCAAAGTCTTCTGTACCTTAATAAATCCAAGCCCATTTGGAACGGGGAAGGGAAGAAACTGGATGCATTGTGCACAACTGGTAACAGTTTCCTGCCACGCCTGATTAACGGAGTAAAAACAAAACTCAGCTTCTGTTGGAAGAGGTCCCATCCAAGGTATAGGTTGTGTAAATTGCCCTTAAGGGAAAGAAGGGAAAAGGATGCTTTCTTCAGGGAACTGCTGTGGGCTTTTGGTAAGGTTTGGGTGGGTTTGTTGGTTTTGGGGTTTTTTTGGGTTTGTTTTTTTTTCAACAAACACTTTGACTTTACTATGAGGGAGGAGAGGAGGGAGTCCTGCCAAGTAGGACAGGGACACTGGCTCTGGTGCTACATTTCCTGCCAGCACAGCTCTTCTGCAAGCAGAAGCAAAAGCTCCAAGTGCATGTGTCTGGTGCATCCTTCTGTGCAGCATCTCTGGGCTGCACAGGGGTCACACTGATGTGGTGCAGTGGTACGAGGGACGGATGGTAAGACATGGTATTTAGAGATGGGGAAGCCACCTCTACCAGTCTGAACAACTCCGGGAAGGAGTTTTCCTCCCCCCCTTCATGTCATCACACTTGGCTAAATGATGTCATGACACCCAGTGACACAACTGTGCTTGTTTGTTTGCCAACCTCTGCCTCTGTTCTATGAGTGTATTTCATAGAAAAGCTAGCTGAACTAAAGTACAAAATTCTCTGTTGCTCTGTGTTTTTCAGCACACGAGGAGGGAGTGGATGAAGCATTTTTATTCATGCAAGAGGTTACTTTCTACTCATTCTGGCAGCTACTCTTTACTGTGATGCTCTTAAAGACTTTTAAAACTTTTAAGCCTTTTGGGGTACGGCAAGCGTTAACAATTGGCAACTGTGTTGTTGTGCTCATCACTACCTGCAAACATTTCCTTCTCTACCCGAGCAGCTTTAGATTGCCACCACTGCCAGAGTATAATACAGCCAGAGGAATTGGTACCTTCAGGTACATTTGCAACTGTTCTTTTGAACCCAGTTATAAGATGCACTTGGGGAAAAAAAAAAAAAAAAAAAAAAAAAAGGTGGCTTCCTATAGATTTATTTTCCTATATCCATCTTCTGTTCCCATAGTTCTTCATCCTTCCTGACTCAACGGTTTTGAGATGTTTGCAGAAATTGCTGCTGTGATCATGAATGTGTAAGGTTTCGTCCTCCAGCTGTCATCCAGCAAGCAAACCCTATGCCTGAGACACTCACCATCATAGTGCACTCCAAGTACCACCACTGACTGCAGCTAAGCCTTGAGAACCTAACGAAGTTTCAGTGTTGCAGGTAGGAAGGGTCTGCAAAGTGTATTCCAGAGTGAGAGAGGCAGAACAAGTGACATCAATTTAGCAATAATGGAAGAAAAGAAGAAAAGAAAAGCCCTTTTTTGTTTCTAGCCATGATGAACATATAGTAACCTCATGCTACTTCCATAGCAGCCAGCAAGTTTCCTCATTGCCCTTCTCATGGCACACGTCAGTGTATAGCTGGAATCTATGGGCCAGAGCAATATGAAGCAGGACAGTTAAAGATGTTCCCCCAGAGTGTTCCAGTTTGGGAAGATACTGCTCTGTGATCACCTCAGCTGGGAGTATCAGAAGCTGAACTGTAGCAGGGAGAAGAACAGTGTTGTAGTTACATGCATAGAGAATAAAGTTCTATAAAGTCTTCAATGTATGTGCCTTGTCAGAATCTGCAATAATTTAAGGTACTCATTATTCCTCCAGGCATGCAACTCATAAATATTACCCAGTGCTATTTGTCATTGGCTTCTCTGTCATGCATAAAGCAAAATTAAATACTTATCTCTATATCGTTAACGTATTAAACATTAGGATTTATGGGGTTTGAGATCTTACTTGCTCTGAGAACATTAACTTCTTGATGAAAGATCTAAATGCAAATAGAAGGAACGCCAAAATACCCTGGAACGTAATTAAGGATACTGAGGTGTGAAGAAGCCTCAGGCACAGGAATGTGCAGATTTCTTATTTCCACTTGCACGGTGGGCTAGTTCTCTTCATTCCATGCTTTTACCCACTGTCCCCATGTGCCACCTTGCTTCTTTGTAACTAGTCACCAGGTGAAGAAAATGTAAATGCATTCCTGTGTGAATTATCAGAGACCAAACGCTCCTGGCTTAAAGCATATCCTTGCTGTCTGTACCAGGAAACAGCAGTTCAGCAGGGGCTGGAAGGTTTTAAAAACAAACAAACAAAATCATAGATGGATCTATCCATATGAAGAAAATGTCCCTTGGTAACTGTCTAGGTTTAGCCTGTACCCAGGGCTAAGCTGCAGCAGTTCTAGCACCTGATGGCCTCTGCCCAGCCTAGAAGGGGATCAGGAGGAGAAGAGATCCACAGGTGGAAATGAAAATTAATTTAATAAAACAGCAAAGTCAATGTAACAGTGATATAAAATACACAAAGCTACACTCAGCCAAGTGAATGTACAGTGGTCACCTTCCAACAGTCCTCAAGAGCAGAATGGTGAACAAGTCCTCCAGGAGTGAGAAGGACCACAAGCAGCTCCACCCTCAGCAAACTTCTGCTTTCATACCAACTGTGACATTTACAGTCTGAGATACACCTGCATCCAACTCCAGGCAGCTGCCCCACCTGACTCAACATTGCTGATGGCCTGTAGACCATGGCTGGCCAAGGATTCCACCCCAGCTAAACCAGGACAGTAGTTTTTCTTGATTTGTTGCTATTGGTGCCACACAAGGATTCCTCCAAATGTTCATGGAACAGGGAGAACTTTTAAACAAATCTCTATTCCTGCAGCAGAACAGAACTGCTCTCTGTGCAGTAGGCAAACATTGCAAAAAACTAGAATGAGCTACAGCAGCCAGAGGCATGAGACCTAAGGATCCTTTCCTTCAGGACACAACAGGCAGATCCAGCTGGTTCCACTCCTTAGCCTCTACTTAAATCCACATTCTTCTGTAAAGTTGTCCCTAAAGGCCCTGTTTAAACAGCCAAGAACTTTTACATCCTGATGATGCTTCTCTACACACATATGCTTGCTTCTTCACCACAGGAGACCTTCACAGTCTCGTAGGAGGTCTCATAGGAGCAGGCTTTGTCAGGACTGTTTCCTGGGTATGTCTGACAGCCCTGAAGCCACTCTTTGTGTCTTCTTTGCAGCTGTGGCCAAGCTGTGTCCCAGCAGCAATGTTGGTGGCCTATTCTAAAACACCGATTGAACTTGCTGGCATTGTAGCATCTTGTATCTCATCCCAAGGAACTAAGATAGATGGGGTTTTCATGAGGCATTTTCTGCTCTACCTTGTTCTACTTGATTTAAATGTCCTTAGTGGTGTACTCCACCCTTTGCTTACGAGACTTTCTCACCGCCCTGCAGAGCTCATTGCCAGCCCAAGGTTTGCCATTATTCATTCCTTCCATAACTCCTGCTTTTACAATCCTAAGTAATTCCTCTCCCACTTGCGTGTAGGCTGCAACATCTCACCTCCGATGCCAACTAACTTCTGTCACTTTTCTCATCTCCCTCTTGGCCCATTTTTACAACAGTTTGATTCCTTCTGATATTTGTATCTCTTTCTATTTGAGTACAATAAAGTAGTTGTGTAAATTACTCTCAGGAAAAACAAAAAAAACAAAACAAAACACCCAAGTTAATGAGTTCAGACTTCACACCAATTGAAAAACCTGAGCTGATCCTCCACACTCCTAATGGGCAAACAGCAGAGAGCAGCAATGAAGATGCTGCTGCCACTGTTTACTCACTCTGCTTCTTTGTCTCAGCCCATGATGCTGTTTCCACTTCTGTCCACCTACACTCACTCATCATTATTGCATTCAGTCAGTACCAGCCTCTATAGCTAACACATACCAGGTACTGAAGCCACACCATGCCATTTGAACCTCAGCTTCCTCCCTTCCTCCATGGCCCAGAAACACCACTTGAATCGGTGGGCAGGTGCTATCACTTCCTTTCTTTCAAGGCAGTGAGGAGAGAGGACTTTCATCATTTCATGGTAACATAATTTTTTTAAATAGTCTTGCTAGATCTGTGCAGAGGACAAGCAAAACTTTGTACTGTGTCCTGTCAGTGACCAGCAACAAGCTATCATCTAGTAAATGCACTTGACAGATGGAGACAGTTCTCTTATTCTTCATAGAACTACCTCGAACAGAAGCTACTACACAGTGTTAGGAACTGGTTTGTCAAAGTGGCTCAAAAGCTCTTCCACTGTATGGATTAACAAACATGATAGCTCTGACTTCAAAATAGTGATTATTTCCCCATAGCTCATCTCTCTCAACTTTCACCAAATTATGTTACCATAGCTTTTGGAACAATGTCTTTAATCAATCCAGTTATGCTCTGAGATGCTTCAGGAGAGCACTGTGCACGCAGGACCACCAGACCACACCATGCTGCAGCTCTGAGCCTGACCCATGCAGGAGTTTCCCAAGGCTGCATTGACCTCCCTGTGATCAGCAAAATGCCTCTGTGGAAACCTCACTTTAATCTGTGGGGTTTATGCTGATCAATTTATTGACAAGTCAAATTGTCCTCCTGATGCAGCTTTTTGCTGTAGGTGCATGTGATAAGGACTGCGTTTTTGAGGGAACAAGACATGCCTGGCAGCTAGCTTCAGCTCCAGTTGTCTTATTTTCCAGGTTTAGGGAAAAGAGCCATCCTTTCTCTGGTTACTTGCACTGTGCACAGAGGAAGGATTTTTGTTCTCTATTAATAACTTGACAGTGGCATGGCCACATGACCCGAGTCACAGTTCCCTTCTGAAAACTGAAGAATCCCGGAGAATTAAAGAACTGGTTGTTGGGAGATTACTTTATAAAACCCAAAAAGAACACTGAAAAGCATTTCCAGGATAGCAGCCTTCTCCTTTCAGGAGGTCTTTTCTCATTCCCTGCATTAGGGGATGTTTAATTGAAAGGTTACACACAGGGGTCATCAACAAGGCTCACAATGCCTCTAGCCTTACAATACGCTTCACTTCAAAGGGATTGGCTGCATTCCTGAGCCTTGTACCAATAAGCACTAATAACACTGAAAAATGAAAACTGAAACAGATGTCTCCAATAGCATTGATTCTTATTAGCTGTTCACAGCTATTCTTACACCTCTAGGCATAACGAAGCAAAGCCTGCGTGCTGGGTGTGCGGCTGCAGAGGGCCTTGGTAATGCCCTTGGAATGCTTCCCCTCCGCTGCCGCTCGCTGCATTCTTGACAGACTGTCTCCATTATAATCTTAAGAAAAACCTCTTCTAAAATGTCATTTAAAAATGCATCGAATATGTAAACTCTTACTCGGTAAGGATGGGATTTGACAGCAACATGTATTTCTTAAACTTAACTGGGGGGGGGGAAAGGAGGGGGGGNGTGGGGGGAAGTGATCGAACGTACTTTAGAAAGACAGGACTGAGCTGCACATTCATCCATGCCTGGCTGCAGAGCCCAGATTTGTTATGACCACCCAGAAAGAGCTTAGGACAGCTCTGTGGCAAGATAGTAGAAGAATAGGAGGGGGGAAATTGTACAGTAAAGAGAGAAAGCTAACTGCACCAGCCAAGAAAGGTGTCAGGCCATTTGGGTCCATTCGTAAGCAGTGAGTGGAGTAGCACACAGCTTATAGGAGAAGGGGCAATGGACACCAACTGGAACATAGTAAAATTCCACCTCAACATGAGGAAAATCCTCTTTACTGTAAGGGTGACAGAGCCTTGCAACAGACTGCCTGGAGAAGGTTGTGTCCCTGCCCATGGCAGAAGGGTTGGAACTAGATGATCCTTGTGGTCCCTTCCAACCCTGACGGATTCTATGAGATATTCTCTATTCTCCTCTGGAGACTTTTAAGACCTGTCTGGACACATTCCTGTGTGACCTGCCCTAGGTGATCCTGCTTTGTCAGTGGAGTTGGACTCAATGATTTCACAGAATCACACAATCACAGAAGGTTAGGGGCTGGAAGGGACCTTGAAAGCTCATCCTGTCCAACCCCCCCCACCAGAGCAAGATCATCTAGACCAGATCACACAGAAATGCATCTAGGTGAGTCTTAAGTATCTCCAGAGAGGGAGATTTCTGGAGGTCCTTTCCAAGTGCTACCCTTCTGTGATTCTTTGATATCAGTTGGGCTGGCCTCAGGTAGACAGACAGATTTAGGACTTAACTAGAAGTAAGAAAAGTTGCAGTGCTTCTGAATCATGTCTGTTGGTTCTTGGCTTCAGCCGTCTCCACTTCTGTCTGTAAAATCCATTCCACAAGCTCTGTGTTGGGTTATATCCCAAATGAGATTATTTTACATACAACCATATTTAATTTGCAGTGAGGGGAGCACCTTGGTTTGTTTTATGTCCACATGCCTGTTTAATTGGGCTGCTGATTATTTAATGTCACCGCTGCAGAAGTAGCTTTTATGAGGCACAAAAGAAAATTTAATGAAAATTATTCACAAGCCCAACTTCTGACTAGTAAAACCAAGAGTTTAATGTAAGAGACAAAGTCCCCATCTGGTACTTCTCTTTGAAAAGAACAGCCCACATGAAGGATTTATTGTGACATTACAATGCTTGATGTCAAATAATCTAGCCAGAGGAACAATATTGCCCTAAAGAGAGCCATCAGGCCCTGTGTGACATGGGTATTTGAAAGGATTAACTACACTTAAATCAATATGGGCAATGAAAACAGAAATAACCAATCTCTTAGCCGCTCAATTATTTAAGAGTGCCTTTAGTCCCCACAGAATGGAATTAAACGCTTGTTTAAGAGGACTGACAATTAAATCTGCTTCTTTAATGTCAAGATAAGGACGTGGGCTCCCTGTCTGTGGGATAGTGTGAAGGAGTGACATTTCACAGAGAGGAACATGCAGAAGGAGCTGTTTTGCTGGGGGGGTCCTTGGCCGCTCCCCAGCTGGCACACACCTTCTGTGCCCGGCACCACCACGTCTGTTTCCCGCAGTGTGCCAGTGCCCAGCATCTGCTGACCTGCCAGGCTGTGGCTGCCAGCCCATGCCCTGGGCCACTCCTCCAGCAGTGTCCAGACCAGGGGGACAGCAGCAAGTCCCACAGCAGCACTGGTAAGGATGAGAACAGCAGAGGACATCCACCACTCTGCCTCCAAACCCTCCATGCACACACAGTGAGGTCTGCATGAAAGGCTGTGCTCGGAGATAGTTTTTTAGCTGTCTCTTTTCCTTCCTAGTGCTATGTTTTAAAAGTATAAAATACAGGCTTTAAAATTCACAGAATACTAATAACTGAGTGTTATTTCAGGTGATAATGTAAGTGTAAGATCATTTAATTGAAGTGGGCTGACAATTTCCCAGTTATTTGAGTTTTGAAAAGTTTGCCTGACCTATCCCAATATTTTTGTTAAGATTCTTTTTCAGATGTTTTACAGAGCAGCCACTCTGACCTTTCATGATGATACTATTTCTCCTGAGGTGTTTGTTCGTCTTGAATGCAATGAAGAAATTCCTGGTGTGGAAAATTTTAATAAGAAATTCTATTTTCGGATGATAAAAAGGAGGTAGCAGAAGCAGGATGTATGCAGAGCATTGACGGTTCATCCATCACATCGCGAGTACCCTAGGCGACAGGAAAATATCAGGTGCCTTCAGTTGGAGTTCCTGGCTCCAAAAAGCTGAAGGTGTTCTTAAATCAGAGACAACCAAGTCATCAGAAAGAAAAGGTTCTAGTAGCAGTTGGTCATAATGAATTTCAGATTTTCAAAGGCTTCTGTGATTTCCAAGACAGTCACAAGAATCTGATTCTCGCTTTTAGGCTACTTCACATCATGGTCAATGAGTGCAGAATCCCTCCTCTGGTTTGCAACTAACTTGTCTCAACCACTGACTTCTTGCTGCTGTTGAGTTCTGAGGTACTACAAACAAGCTTTTCCAACTAGACCTCCCATCCATTTTTTGCATTTTATATCTGCCCACCAAAATATCCCTGTAGTCTAACCTATTCCTTCCTCCCAGCCACAAAAAGTGCAGTCCAGCAAAGCCAATTTTTTTCTAAACATTTTTTTTTTTAAGCAGTTTGTGGAAAAGTATTGCAGAAAATCATTACTCATGATTTTTGTCTTGACACTTCCAGGCATAATAGCTTGGAGGTACTGTTGATTAATGATTTCTAATTCCTCTGATGGTCCTGTACTAACCTGTCCACGTTTCAGATTCATAAAGTGAGGTGTAAAAAAAAAAAAAAAAAAAAAAAAAAAAAAAAAAAGGAGACAAGGGGAAAACAAACAACAAAAAAGGAAAATTGTCACTGTGTAACCAGAGATTGTAGATTTTATGGCTTATGTGTGCCCTGACAGCTTTGCATGCAGTTCTCAACTTCAACACTCTTACTATTGATCAGACGGCTGTGATGCTGCTGTGTCGAGCCTCACCCTCAGCACATGTCTGGTTTTGTGGTCACCCTGCTGGTTATTTTCATGCCATTATTTTGCTGATCATCACCAAATGATTTATTTCCTCATCTCCTGCATCAGTATTACACAGCTGTTCACCCTCCAGAGCATTTTAAATGCTTTCTGTACCCTTCTTGCCCTGTTACTCCTTATGGATTCCACAAGAGCTTCGCCATTGCTTGGGCACACATCTTTTAGCCACACATGAACCCATCTCAGCTGCAGCTTTACTGATGTTACCATCATTATTACCTACCCTGGGGAGCTGACAGTCTGGGTATAAGATGATTCACAACAGGTGAAGATCACAAAGCTCTGCAGAACATAAGGTAAGCATGAGACAATGCTAGCCCACACGATCAGACGTGGTCACAGCACATCTGCAGCCTCAGCACTGCCGATGCTTTTATAGCCACAGACATCTCCTGTGCCTGCGATTGCACACGTGCATGGGGAGAGAGTGCAGAGGGCTGTCCTGCAGTGCAGAGAGCTGGGTTCAGTCCTCAAACCACAGAGAAACTGCAGTCTTAGTGCTCACAAGGTGAACTGGGGAAGCTCTTCTGTGCCCACACCCAGCCCTGTCTTGCACTAGCAAGTGCGGTTGGCTGGATGAGAGCTTCTGTGTCCCTTTCCCAACCTTTTAGAATGAAACTGTTGAACTTCATGGGCTCTTCTTTACCATATAATTTCAAGACTTTCATGCTTGGTAAAATTTGCATTAAACCGTATTTATGCATATACAGGTTGGAGACAGAAAAGGGAGATCTGATTTGTTTTGAGATTTCAGAACTAAGGGAGAATTCCACGGGAAGGTTTTGGGTTTTTTCCCAGCATAGAGTTCAGTCTGTGAATCTAAATTGTTCCTCAGCACTTTACTTCTGCAGCAGCCGAAGGACATGGATCTTGAATTATTGTGACACTGCTGGTGTGCTGTTAGAGTCTGTGAAGCTGAGAATCAACTATTTTGGACAATCATTTTAGTGCAATGAGCAGGATTTCAAAAGCTGGGGAACCATTGCTGAGCTGTCCCCACTCACAGAGACTTGAAAGGGGCTGAGTAGCACAAGCCCTAGCCCTGTGGCCAGTCCCCCATCTCTGCAGCACTCCCCTTCTATCTGCTGTACCCACATCTGTTGTTAGCAGAGCTCTTGGGAACTGAAAACTGGAAGGGACTCTCACTCTACTCCCATGTCTTTACTCTGGCTTCAGCAGCTGCTGGACTTGCAGGCTGAATTTCAGATGCATTGATCCTGTGCTACAGGCAAGGAGAGCTCCATTTTTCTCATCTTATTTTACCTTCCCTCTAAGAATTACTGGGTTTGCATGTTGCATGTAAACACTATTCCAAACTGGCAGTTGCAGCCTGGGAGATACTTATTCAAAGCTGTTGCCAACCACCTCCCCTTCCCCCTTTTTTGACCTGAAAGCATTTTCTGATTCTCCTGGTAGGAAGACACAAGTCTCAGCAGGAGAGCTTCAACTAAGCCAAAGAGGAATCATGCTGTTTGCTTTCAGGACTGACTTCTGTCGGCTCTGCCCCAGTTGTTTTGACCCAGTCACCTGTGGCTGCTCTTTGACAGGGCTAGTTTCTGCCTGCCTCTTGCCACTCAGTAAGCAGGAGAACTTGTCTTGCTCAGACTGCTCTGTCACTATTTTTTTTCACCTGACAGCAGACTAGTCTGACATGGTGCTTGTCACTCAAATGGCGCAGTGCACAGATCCCTTTAATCCACCTAACAAGAAGTTCTCTTGTCTTCTCTCAGTACCAAAACTAATTACAGAGCAAACCACAAGTGTGTGGTTTCATGCAGGGATAGAAGGAAAGAAAAGACAATGTTTGCATGAGGGCATACAGAATACCACCAGACATGAAGTCTGTCGCACTTTGCTTCCCTTCAGCCCATTTCCCACACCTGAGAAAAGCCTGAGCACAGTTTAGCTCGAGCTCAGGAGCTGAATCCCCACCTAACATCTCTTCCAGCGCCCTTTGCTCTTTACAGCAAACCAATGCTCTAACTCCTTCTGATATGGGATTTCTTCCACAGGCTTTGTTGAAAGCTACAGCAAACCATGTCCTCTGGCTCCTGTGTCCACCTCGTTCATACAACTGTTCAAAGCATGTTTAGCCTGGAGAAGAGGAGGCTCAAGGGTGACATCATTGCTGTCTACAACTACTTAAAGGGAGGTTGTAGCCAGGTGGGGTTGGGCTCTTCTCCCAGGCAACCAGCAACAGAAGGAGGGGACACAGTCTCAAGTTGTGCCAGGGGAGGTATAGGCTGGATGTTAGGAAGAAGTTCTTCCCAGAGAGAGTGACTGGCATTGGAATGGGCTGCCCAGGGAGGTGGTGGAGTCGCTGTCCCTGGAGGTGTTCAAGAAACGACTGGATGGGGCACTTAGTTCCATGCTCTAGGGCTGGGTGATAGGTTGGACTGGATGATTCTTGGCTGATTCTATGATGATTCTGTGACCATCCCTGAGAGGAATCTACAGTCACTTCTACAGTCACATCCCACTGTGACCACTATCCCCATGCCAAACTGAAACTGTTGCCTTTGGTTCTCCATGCCAGGTTTCTGCCCTTAAATTTACCCTTATTTTTAAAGTTCCAGTAGAAGAGAAATTGAATCTTTTCCAGATGAGAAAATACAGATGTTTTACCCACGTTAACTATTTTAACTCTTCTATGAGATCACAAGACACCTGCAGCAGAACACATTAAACTACTCCTTCTCCCAGCTGCTAATTGAAGAGCAGGAGAATAAATTTTTACAAGACAAGAATTCCAATGCTAGTGCTTGTGGCTTGCTGCTTGTCTTGGTAATTGAAGATCTGTGTAAAATAAATAGAAATAGAGTCATGTCTGCTGAGCAGAAAGACAAGGAATGGGCAAGAAGTAAAACAGGAATTCTAATCTGCCTAATAGGAAGACCATTAACATTCACGGCATGGGGTGCACTGAGGGAATTTTAGAGTTCCCAGCCCAGGGAACAAGGGGTCAGAGCAACAGGGAAGGCAGGGGCTGTTAGAACAGGAGGGCTGTTCTCTTATGAAGGAATTTGACCTGGACAGTATGGTTTGGAAGGAGCGCACACTGGATGGGCTTGAAATCAGCACTTTGTGCTGTTAGTATAAACTCTAAGCATAACTATAAGTGAATGCACAAGAGCACAGGGTTGGAACACTGCCACAAAAGCAATGATTGCTGTCTGTGAGACACAGAAACAGAAAGGAAAAGATGTCAAAGAATAGGCTGTAAAATCAGAGTCACAGATCTAAGCTCCATTTGGAAAAGTAGTGGGATCTTCCTGTCCTGCATTCCTCTTGTGCTAGGACACCAATCAGCTATTCACAGTGGTATCAATAACTGCTAACTGCTCTCCTCCAAAAGAGCTTCTGAAAAGGGCAGCTGTCTGCCACGGAGTAACACGGGCTTCTGGTGTCTTTGGTTCAGACTAGGTTTTTAACTGCACAGTCAGCAATGGTCATGAGGTATGTGAATTGTGCTTTCAAACTGGTTGAACTGCTTACTACATGTGTACAGCAGAGTGATGTCTAAGAGGGAATGGAAAGGTACAACTTTCAGGAGAGCGAAGATTTCGCATTCCTCTACGCCCAGGAATGCCTGCACCAGGGCACTGCAGTGCAACTGCTCCTCAGGTGGATGAGCAGAACAGGTCTTGGATGTCACCTTTAATGTACAGTTTCAAGTACCTAAAATGAAGTCCTTCAGGCCTCTCAGAGTGCTTCAGTGAAGAATGCTTTGCATTAGCTGTGCACTGCTTGCCTGGGCAGGGAGGCTGAGCAGCCTGTCCCTGTACCAGCTGTGCTCCCGGGGCTGTCTCTGGCACCCAGTCGCCCTTGTGCTGCGACAGGGAGCCTGGAGGCCTGAAGGCTCTCAGGGGGCTGAACATTCCTCCTGCAAGCCTTCAATTCACCTGTTTCTAAGCCGTGCCCCAGCTCCTCCCCCTGCGCCAGCACACTCTTTAATCTTATTTATTAGGCAAAACGGTGGGGATAGGTTTAATCAGTGGAGAGGTGGGATGCTGATAGCCCCGGGGCTGCCCCAGCTGTGTGATGGAGTCGGCGCTGCAGGGGAGAGGATGGCTGATGAGCTTTTCAGCTTGAATCTCCCTGGGCTTGGTGTTCACGTGGGGAAGCCCCTCTTAGATCTGCGAGATTGCTCAGCAAAGGCCCTGCTAGGCAGCTCTGCTGCTTACAAAACGCTTGTTATTTGATTAATTTGTTGGAAGGGAACATAGCCAGGAATCCTTCAGAAATCTCCACAGATGTCCCCCTCTGTGTCTCTTCTACATTAATGTGAACAAAATCGATGAGCCTGAAGTAAGATGCTGTTTATAAATAAAAGATACAGCACGTCAAAGGCGGCAGTGACTTAGCACTTCTCAGTCTGTCTGGAAGCAGAGGCAGCTCTGAATGCAGCACAGGAGCAAAATGTGCTTGTGCATGCCCTGAGAGAGAGAGAGAGACAGAGAGAAGCAGGCACACTGCCCTGTTTTACTTAAAAGTCGTGGAAAGCACATACAGGACATGGCAACATAGTTCTGAACGTGTGCTGGGGGATGGGCAAGTTCAAGCTAATTCTTATTAGTAGAAGCCAATAATTCTGCTTATTCCTATATAAAACACAGGGAGTAACCTGAAATCTGATCCTTTTTTTTTTTTTTTCCCCTCAAAATGCACTTTAACTGTAATAAAGCAACATTTCTGAAGTAATGTTTCTTATGTCTGTCACTATGGCAACCTGCTAGGTGCCAGTATGACAGGAAACCTGCATTATGAGGCTGCATCCCAAGTGGTTGTATCAGGAGGCGAAGGCAGTATCATATATGCCAAAGAAACAAACACAGTTTAAAAGCTTCTTTTATTGTTTTAAGGCAGTTCACAAAGGTGTTGAGCAGGACTTTTCAGCAAACTCAGAAAACAAACTGAAGGTTGTCAAACAGCTACCTCTAAAATTACCTTTTAGAAAGCCTTTCAGACTATCTTGCTTCCTCCAGCCATCCATTACTGTGACACCAAAGCGATGGTTGCTGTCTGTGCTCGGAGAACAGAGTCTGAAAGCTGCTTCTTGCGTGTTTATTCATGCAACCAGTAAGGATTTCTTCATATCAAAACATCTGATATTAAATAGGAAATAAGAAAAAAAAAAAATCATCCCTCAATGTTTTCAAGGGAGCATCTCTCAGATAAAAAGCTTCGGGCATTATCAGAGGCACAGAATTGAGAAATCACATTCTGCCTTTCTGCTGTGTTTTATAGGAAATGCAGGAGAGCAGTTACATAGTCTCAAGGCAGATGCTGGTTAAACGTTTGTGTAAGATGACTTGTTGGGAAAGCACCAGCTTTGTTTTGCCACTTCTGACCAAAAAAATATTTTTCTTAGAACGTCTACATCAGAGAGTTTACTTCAAGCTGAGAGAGTGAAAGGGAAAAAAAAAAATGCTTTCAAACTAAGTCCTTTTTCTTGTGTGATCTCTGAGGATATTTACAAATTATTCAATATTTTGCTTTTGTGTTGCAGAAATTAAAATCCTTTAAGAAACAAGTTCAGGCATTTTTCTGGAAACAAATGTCCTGACCTGCAAATTAATGCCAGTTCTGTAGTCAGAGTTCTCGGAAGGATAAACATTTCTTGCATACTTATTGAGAAGGATCTGCCACTCATCCAGGGCCTGCTCCAGAGCCTACTGAAGCAGATAATACTCTTTCCATTAACCCCCACAAGCTGAAGTTCTGACCCATATGCAGACAACTGTACAGACTGGGCCTGCAGTTGCTAAAATCACTGCTCAAACTTTCATCACTTTCCACCAGGATCTGAGGTGTACTGCTCAGCATTCCAGAAATATCCATCTGTGAGAGAGATCATTCTGGGATCCTGCCCCTGTGCACTTTGCTGTGTCAATATTCCCACTCAGATCTACTCAGTTAGATGATCTTTAACGCCCCTTCCAACCCAAAGCATTCTATGGTTCTATTATATGATTCTAGTAATGAACAAGGTCGGCAAGAGCTGATCTTCCCTGAAAAAAAAACACCTTCCTCTTCCCAGGGCAGCTGACATTTGGCAATATGATGATTTTCACTCGGTAGCAAAGTTTTCACATAACTGGAGCATGGACAGACCTCTTCTTTTCCAGATGACTTAAAACACCCAAGGCAAAGACCCAAACCAACACACAACTGTGCTGCAGTAATGGACACAGGGAGTGTCCCATGTCTTTGGTGGAACATCGACCTTAGGTGGATGTTTCTCTGCTTTCCTGGGACAAGAGCTGCTGTCTCACATCATGTTTCCATCTAAACACATTGTGGAAAAGTAACATGCAGCAATGGCACCACGACAGTGGCTCTACACCTTCTGTGGTAGAGACAGATCAAAGCAAGCAGTGCTTCTCCCATCGGCTGCACATCATAGGCTTTATTCCTTTTTACCCAAGAACAAGATAACTGCTTTGCACAGGGCTTCTTTTATTCAGTTGTTTGAATTCCACTGGACAAGGCTTTAGAAAGCCCAGGGTATCACTTTATTAGAAGGGCCCATTGAGCATCGTATCTACTTTGCAATTGGATAATGAATGCAGTATAAATCCAGTGGAAATGCATGCTCCTGGAGACTGCCTAGTAATAGTGCTCAGGATCATCAAACAGTTCAGGAACTGATGCCAAGAGCATTGTCTTCGTTTCACCTGCTCATAAGACATAGCACATTAAGAAGACATCTAATGGTTTTTTTATTGGCTTGAGCCCTGATCAAGAAGCCTCCTGGGCTTCCCCTGAGAAAGGGGCTATCAACAAAACTTGTAGACTTCAGTAGCACAAAACATCAGACACTTTTAGCTGAGCAGTCACTGTCCTGGGCTGAAGTATCCCTCTGAGAGGTTCTTGTTAGCTACAAAGTGAAAGGCTAGGGTTCTGCAAGGGCTGTGCCAGACCATGGGTTACTTATTTCCCCTGAGCTTCTAGGCAGAGGAAGAGAGCAGGAAAGGACACTCAATGTTCTCCCTGTTTGCTGAGGACTACAGAAACTGCTTTGACCTTTCATCTGTTTATTCCTTGGCATCCAAGCCTGACCTAATTCATAATCATTGTAATACCAATGCATAAAGGACAGCATCAGCAGAGGTCTGAATCAAGCTCAGCTGGGCTATTCAGATCTAACAGTGCTACAAGTGAGGTCAAAGAGTGTTCTCTCTGCTGAGCCTACCAATGGGAATCCAAAGACAACAAAAGGCTTTATTGTTCTTTCCTATTGTTTTGAAGGTAAGACTGCACCCAGCTAAATTGAGGCTTTTCTTCATGAACTTCAAGCTAAGAAAAAGCCTGACTCTTCCATATAGCATCTCCTGGCTTAATCTTTGCCCTTTACAGGTTATCAATGAGGAGAAAGAGCCAAGGACAGTTATGTTCACCATGCTAGGTAGTGGAACAAGCTGCTTTCTGCTAAGTGATTCCCCCCAGTGCTCTGATCAGATTTTCCCAGCAATTAGTGTGTATTTAAGGCTCGAAAGACACACAGAAGTGAGGGGAAATCCAGCATCACCATTTCTACCTGCTGACTGCAGCTAGCAATGTTTTCTGAGGGAAGTGTTAGGTGAATGCAGGATGTTCCAGAAGGAATGAGATGTTGGTTAGATCGGTCAACCTGTCTGATCAGTTTGGATAGCAGCCTAAGCTACCTCAGCCTGAACACTCTTATTGGCTCAAATTAGAGCAAGATGCCCAATTAGAACAACATTTTGTGAAGTCTGCATTTTCAGTTAGAAATGAAAGTGTCTTCATATCAGTCAGACAGATTTGTAGCTATCATATTCCCAATTAGCTTCACATACAGGAGCCCATGTGGACTTGGCCAGTTCCTCTAAGCATCCTTAGTATGGCAGCCAGTGGGAAGGATACTTCAGTGACTCTCCACTTTGCTTGTTGAGGTAACTGGGGTATGGCAGTGAAGATGACAGGTCACTCAAGATCTGCCAGTGCAGCATGCAGATTTCCTGCAAATATCCTGTAAGAAGTAACATGTCCAGAAATTTCTAAGAGCTGACTCACAACTAGCATCTTTACAGCCAAAGTGATGCTGCACTGCAGGTATACAGGTATGGCCAGGGCCACAGCAAGGCAAAAGACCTGGAAGAGGAACATGTGAGTGTCCATTTAGCTCACAGATAAATGACTTGATAGCAATGAAGAAGGAAATTTCCCTGGAAAAAGAGACCCCTATAAAAAAATACATTAAAAAGCCTACGAAGAGGTACATGGGAAATAAAGAAAAGCAGGAAAGCTTTCAGGAGACATCTTGCTCCTCCTGACACAGGGATGATGCCAACTCTAGTTTTGTGTTGTACTTGTTCCTCCTCAGTTCTCTGATATTCCTCACAAGCCATGGTAGGTCTTTATTTCTCTTTTACATCAGTACTTCAAGCCTGTAACACAAAATGGATCTGCTCTATGCATCTTACTGACCTGGCCTCAAGTGCCTCCTCCCTGAAAACACCACAAAATAGAACTGTAATTTAGTTATGCATTGTAGTCCTTAGTTATGCATTGTAGTCCTGCCAAAGACAGGAGCACAGCAGATGATGGTGATGGTGATGACAACATTACTAAGTTTCTCAGGATAGACTTCTTATGTGATATCTTTATAAAGATTTTTGACCCAGTCCTATGAGACCACTAATCTTGTTGAGGATGCTCACAAGGTACACACCTTCAGTAAAAGCTACAGAGCTGCCAGAGGGCTCCTTCCCCATGGTCAGTGGAGGTCACTTTTCTTTCTGCAGCCATTAGATACCTATGTAGGTAATTGGATGGATCTCCCAAGCCCAGCTGCTGCAAGAAGCTGGAAAATGCATCAGTGCAACACCTGAGTGTCCATTCACAAAGGGCTGGTGTAAAGGTGGTACCTCAAAGACAAGAGGCTCATTCCAAGATTGAATCCTTATTTAATTTTCAGTGTTTTTAACCATTGCAGAAAAGTCTCCACTGAGTTTTAGTGGACAATTCTGGTCAATTTTACTTCCTAGGGAGAGAAGGCGATAGACTAGGATAGGATGGAATAGAATAGGATGGAATAGAATAGGATCAATAGAATAGAATAGAATAGAATAGAATAGAATAGAATAGAATAGAATAGAATAGAATAGAATAGAATAGAATAGAATAGAATAGAATAG